>JADOBS010301082.1:0-11533 GCA_015708375.1 Cydonia oblonga
CAGCTCGCTATATAATCAACTTAAATCAGTTAAATTCATCATGCAATGCATTTCCTTCCAATTTTTTGTGATAAACTAATAGATAATTGACTAAATAAACATCCTGCAAAGTTTCAATAAAAATTTCTAAGTTTTTCTTACAATTTCCGTGATTTTTATTCAATTGTTATCGATATCGATAATATCCCGATATTTCCATCGATATTTCCGTGTTTTTGGACTACCGATATTTCCGATATCATCGATATTTAATACCTTGCTCGCAACCTTCTAGTTTCTCACCTTAAACCAAAAGAGCACTCTTTGCCAATTTTTCATAATTAAGTAGCATGGATGTTCGAGATTACGGGTACTGGGTAGTATTCAAGAGGCTACCTCTTTTATGTTTCAATATCTCAACTAATTGTTGTTTTTTCATGGTTAAGAGTAATGGAGAATTTTTTGTCATTAAGAGTATATTAGTACTTTTACATCAAATTTTGGTTAGAATTGTCATAAAACTAAAATGGTGGTTATAATTCTATATGGGGTCTAAAATATGGTTACTTTTCCAAATTTCTCCAGAAACACGGGTGTCAACTGGTTTTCTATTATGACTATTGAAATTACACAAAAGTCCTCAATAACGAATGTTAACGGGTTTCGCGGGTTCACTCAAAATGACCCGTTATTTAACGGGTGATTAACAGGTTGACCCGTTTATCACTCGTCTGAATACTAATTCTAACAGGTCGTGTTGAAAATACTAGGTCTAGGTTCAATGCCTCAATTTAATGAAAATTCTTTGTTACAATTGATCACACCAAGACAAAAATAAAGGAAGAATCCTAATCTCATAAATTAGCAAATGCTTATTATATTAACACCCCACAAATTGTTGAATAAACCCCACATACTTAATACACCCCACATTTGCTTTTTCAATTAAAAATTATCTTGGTACACCCCACATACTTCCTCATAATACCCTCACACCCCACATTCTTAATATACACCTTACATTTTCTACATGCACTTGTTCTTGGGCCCAAAATCTTAGAAATATTCTCGACCCAGTAGCACTGGTCTTCTTGTTATGAGTCGTCCGGTGTGGGTCAGCCGAATCCTATTAAGAGGAGGATTGGTCTGGATAATGATGAGGTAGTCGAGGCCTAGTGCAACAGAGAGTTTTAAGGCTAAGGATATTGAGGTTTAGGAAATGAATCTAGTTTGTTTGAGAGCTTAGTTCAAAGTCCTATGGGGTTTAGGATTGGCCGAAAACTAATCAGATTAGGATGAGGAGTTTTAGTCCGAGTATAAGTCTAGTTCGACCAGAGAGAGTTTTGCTGCTATAAATAAAAGAGGGAGTGCAACATTCAAAGCCCTTCAATGGAACACACAAACTGCCATGCGCAAGCTCTCGCTCTACGCAAAACCTCTCAACAACCTTGAGATTTTTATTTTCCTTTTTCCTGCCAACATATCTTCAGTTTGGATAAACAGCATTGTGAAGGCAACCCGCGACATCTTCAGTTTGGATAAACAACACTGGAGCCGTAAAATCAGCTGATCAAGAAGCACTTTCAGTTTGGATAAACAACACTGCTTTGAGACCGATTGGTTATTTATCCAAGTCTCGGTTGAGAAGGATTTCTGGATCCTGGTTGGCAGAGGTCATCTCATTAGCCTTCTCGGCGAAGTAAGGTGTTATAGATTGTTAGGCTCAGCACATTGAAAGTCGAGTTGTTTTATGATTGGGTACTCCCAAGTAAGTTTTAGGATTCGGCATTCAGAAAGCCGAACCACATTTACCATCAAGACATACATCTAGTTTGAGTATTTATGTTCATATAGTTTGGTACCAGTTCAGCGTGCTTATACTCTCATGAATATAATCACCGTGACCAAACCCGGCTCCGACGACTCTTGAACTTCGCAAGACTAACAGCCTTGTCTTTAGGCTCTAGAACCTAAAGGCCGAGACGTGTTCCTTCCTCGATCGTAATCACAGTTACAAGAAGTCAGCAACGCGCACAACGCAACAACACATTTTACTCGCCAGCCGAGCTCAACCAACTAGTTGGCACGCCCCACACATAACCGAATGACGTAGTTAACTCATTAGTTACGCAGCCTGCGCGCCACGTAGGCTTGGTAGTTTTTAGGGTCAACAACTTCATAGTTTCTACACGCCCCACATTTCTCAAATCTTATAAAGCTTTGAATTTGGACAAAAAATGCCGACTGAAATTTTGACAAAAGATGCCGCCTGGGATTTAAAGCATATGTGGGTTGTTTTCAATTCCACCATTAAAACTCATGTCGTCTGTTTTTAATATTTGGTGGTAATTTTAATGTTTAATTCTTCATGTAATCCCTATGATCCCTAAAAGATGAATACGAACATAGAAGCTTGAATAACACATCAAAACCAAGATTAAATAATTATCGATGTCGTCAAAATCACTAAAACAATAAAAAAATATGAAGTCTTACCTCATGTGAAGCTTCCGAAACATTGATTTCATGTTTCATTCATCAAAAATAATTTTTCTCAATCAACATGTTTGTAGTTTCATTGGTTAGAATTTTGTTCAACAATGGAGGGTCGGAGAGATTTTGATAGTTGAATAAAATAAATAATACATTAAAACTGATTTAGGATGTATATAGATTTTTTTTAACCTAATAAGGTAAAAATTGCCATTACATAGTAGGGTAAATAAGTCATTTAATATTAAATTTAATGTGGGGTGCGTTCAACATTTTATGAAGTGTTAATATAAAAAACCATTAGCAAAAATTTTACTATCCTCAATTCCTAATCCCACTTGACTTCACTGCCCCACACCTTTGTCCTCTGTCTCCCATTGACTAAAAACACTCCCAAATCACACCAGCTAACCATACAAAGCCACCGGCCACATCAAATATTAGGCACAATTCAGGTAACCAAATTCAAATAACAGAGTTCAAATAATGAAATGCAAAGAACACAATACATATAGTAAAATTCAAGAACATGATTAAGAGGATTTGAACATATCAAGTAAAATCATATTCAGTTGAATCCCAACTATAGCATGCTAAATAAAGACGAAAAATGATACAACAGTAGAAACTTCTGAGAATGGACATAAAAGAATTTATGTTTTGAAAACAACTTCAAATAGGAAGAGAAAAGTTTAATGCACTCACAACATCCTCCATTATGAACATGATACATATAGTAAAATTCAAGAACATGATTAAGAGGATTTGAACATGTCAAGTAAAATCATATTCAGTTGAATCCTAACTATAGCATGCTAAATAAAGACGGAAAATGATACAACAATAGAAACTTCTGAGAATGGACATAAAAGAATTTATGTTCTGAAAACAACTTCAAAAAGGAAGAGAAAAGTTTAATGCACTCACAACATCCTCCATTGTGGTACGCCATCCTTGCATGGACGATAAACCATATCTGACACAACCATTCTCGCAATCTTTGAAGAACTTTTCAGTTTTAGGAGTCCTCAGATCGTTCCCATTCCAATATGAAATTAAATAAGAACTCAATCAAAAACTTTAATCCTACAATTCAATGCTAAAAAACTAAAGTAGCCAGAAACCAAAAGATCTTAGTGACAACTTGTACGGACGTTACAAAAAAGCAGGACACGAAACACATTAAAACTTTTAGAAACTCGAAGTTATCGCTATTTGGTTATGAAGATAGATATATCTCACCAGGATACCAAAAAAATGGCAAGGATTTGCCAAAATTTGTAAATCAAACACAGATGCATCAACTCTTTTTCCTCTGTTAGTCTTTTTTTTTTTGGTAAAATTGGGAGTCAAAAGACCCAAGAAAAACAACTAACTATTAACAAAACGGGTATGAGGAAACCCAACAACATCCTCAAAGATCAACCTATCCACAAGAGGAGAAGGCTCATAAAGAACATAAAGACCAAAGTCAAACTTATGGCCTAAATCTGCCATACCATTAGCCACTCTATTCTTGTCACGATAAACATGTGAAACCGAGCAAATCCAATCCTTGCGCAATAACTCCCAGCAAGCAGTAATGAGATGAGCAAAAGGGTGCATAAAGGAATTAAAATCCATTACTAAAGTAACAGCCACAGCAGAGTCCAATTCAACAAGCACTTTTCTGTAACCCAATCTCCAAGCAAGAGACTGACCATGAAAAAGACCCCATAACTTAGCATTAAGCACACTCCCCACACCAATATTTATAGTGAAACCAGCAATCCACACACCTGCAGCAATATGTAAAATCCCACCAGCACTAGAGCACCCCTTGCCACTCTTCCTACTGCCACTCTATTAGTCTATTATCATCTCACATGCCACACTATTCGAGACTGGATCAATTCAATCACAGCCAAACTGCCAATATTAAACTTAACTAAGTACCGATCAAATGATCTGAACAACGATTTGGAAAATTAAGAACGCAACAAAGAAAGAAAGCAACAAAAAAAAAACACATAAAATGCCTAATACCAGTCGATAAAGAATCAAGAACACTGAGTTAAACCATAATCACAGAGACGGCAAGAGATCTTCAAACAATAACAGTATTGCACAAGCAAAATTAAAAATAAAAAAAATTTAAAAAAAAAAAACAATTGTTGGACATCTGGACAATCAAAGGTCACAGACAACCAAAAATGAGAAACAAAGCAGAGAGCAAAGGAATAATATAAGCCAAAAAAACCAAACAACAAATAAAAAAAAAGAAGATAAAGTCGCGCTGTTTCAAACGGAAAGCATGGGGAAACAATGCATTGAAGAGCAGATTACGATGGTGTGATGAGACCTTGAGCTAAACTGGAAAAAATTAGCGAGATTGAGAGTAAGAATTCGAAGCCCAAACAAACAAACACAGTAAAAGTAACTCAAACTGTGATGGTGCAATGGACTAAATCCGTGACAATGCGCCAATCAAAGGATAAGTCTTAGAACATCACTTTTCACTTTATCCCCTACATTTGACCAAATATAAACGCACAAATTCCCAAACAAAGCAAAGAAATTGAAATCGTGTCATAAAAAACTAACTAATGAATCATATTGAGACATCTTTGCTTGGTGCTTGGCAATGCTCTAAACCACAATGGGGTTTTAAATAAATCTATCCAGGTACAATTATGGTGATCCACTGGTAACTAACGACCAATCATTTATAATTGATAATGTTCTCAATTAGCATCTGAATAAAGCCGTCAAAATGAGTTCTCAACTTGGTCATCTCACAGTATTTTCGCTCACATACGTTTTTTTTTTTTCTCATTGAATCAGCCTAAATATAATTAAGCTAATCGAGAAAATTTTACTCCTTATATTTGAGGGTATTGAACCTTGTACTTAATCTATACTCTTTATCATTTTATACTCGAATGAGCTGAAGAGGGAACAAAGATGCAACCAAGACAACTCATGAAGGACTAAAAACAAATGAACACAATTATCACTGAACAAAAAAATCGATAAAGCCACAGAAAAGCACAAGGTTTCAACCAAAACAGCAACCATTAAGGGAAGAAAAAAAAAATAGATTCTCTAAAAAAAATAGTCTAAAACATAAGCACACATGAAAAAACGCAGGATTACCCTCACAATAACAAACAACTTGAGAGATGAAGAAAAGTTAAACAGAAAACAAAGATTCTCCCATGATAACTGATTTAGTATCGAAAACACACGCACGCAATTAGCTGGGCTCAAGTATTGTTAAAAGCTACTCATTTTCCACACGAACGCAATCAGCTGCATTCATGTATTGTTAATAAGCTACTCATTTTCCTAAACACGTACGTTGTGATTTTTCCTGAAATATTTCTGGATCTCTGAGAGAGTGTACTTATCAACAACACTCATTAAAGCACTTAGGGGAGGATGAGAGATTCCACTCCCAAAAAAACCTAATGAAAACACAAACCAACCAAAGCAACCGACGTTTGAACAATAATTTGGAAAATTGAAAATGCAAAAAAGAAAGAAAGCAACTGACAAAAAATACATGTAAAATGTCTAACAGCATTCGAAAAAAAAAAAATTAAGAACACTGGGTTAAACCAGAATCACAGAGATAGCAAGGGACCTTTGAACAATTATATAATCTCATAGACAACTTAAACCCAAAAAAAAATATAAAAAATAAAAAATAAAAAAATAATAAAAAAAGAGAAACCAACGGACCTTTAAACAACCACAAGATCACAGTGACAACCAAGAATGAGAAACAAAGCAGAGGGCAAACAAATAATATAAGCCCAGAAAATCAAACAGATTAAAAAACATATAGTCATGCTGGCTCAAATGGATAACAAGGAAAACGGCATACCAAAGTCTTGATTCAGAAGCAATGGCTTAGAACCCCTGCATCAAAGGTAGCAGCAAGAGCAGATTATGATGTTGCAATGAGGGTCTGAACTAAAGTATGATATATATGTTGTAATCAATTCACTCAATCAGAAGATGAGCAGCCAAAGAGGGACACAAATAGTTTACAATAATTTGCTGCTTGGGTATGATATATACGTTGTAATCAATTCACTCAATCAACATCTCGAATGATGATATGTTGTCAGAGAATCTTGAAATGCTCATGCACTTTCTTTGCAGGGAATTCATTATTTGAAGTATGATAACTGTAATAATGATGACTCCGAGCCAACTTTTAGGTAAAATACGTAGAATTTCTGTGGTGATACAGCACAAACTTTCCTGCCTTCACTTAATTCTCCCGGGATAAGGTCTCCATATGATATACGTATTGATAAACATTTCAACTCTTCTCGTAGGTACCCTGTAATGACCCAAGCTCTGATGAAAGCAGGTCGTCCCATATTCTTCTCTCTTTGTGAATGGTAATGGTCCTGTTTGCCTAAACTGAAAAACCACGTATTTTTTTATTTCCTTAGTAAGAGGCTTAATTTGTAGTTTTGTATTCTATTTCGTTTTTTAGGGGAGATATGCACCCTGCTCAATGGGGTGCTAAAGAAGGAAATAGCTGCAGAACCGCTGATGACATTTCTGATACATCATACATGGGAAAGGTAGAAACATGCATGTGCTTCCATTAACTCTCAAATTGGTCTCATGTTTTTGGGGTCTCACATGTAGTCCCGTTTCCTGGCATTTTGGTTGGCAGTACGTAAAGACCAACTGAAAATGGAGACTGCCACTCGTTGAATGTGGTAACCTAGTAAAGTTTCTGAACAACTCAAATTAACCACTGGTTAATACGACTACGTTTTGTCATAATTGATCATCAGACAAAATCGAAGTGCCATAGTTGAAAAATCTTGGGATTCAAAGCTATGGCCCCAACAGCACCACCACACCCAAATATATGAATAGAAATAGTCACTGTAGACTAACTAAGAAACCCAGGCCAAGGCTTGAACATAAACCAAGGCATAAGACACTTACCAAACTTCTTCCTGCAATTGATAAATCACATCATTAGATGCAATCAAAAAAACATAAAAGTGAAATGCACTTGATTTGATTTCTTCCTAGGTACAGTACTGAGGAACTCATTTAAAAGTTTCTTTGGATGTCTTTGATATAATGTTCTTCAGATGTTAAAGAAAAATAACTACCTATGACCAATTAGGGGAGCAAAATTTCTGTGATTATTTTTATTTTATAACATACATAGTTTTTGATGAGCATTCTTGTAAGGTCGATTACATTTGTAAGTATAACTGAACCTCAAATTGTCGGTCATGAAGAATCTGAAATTCAAGAAACAAAATTTAAAAGAATCTACAAAACTGGAGAGTCCTACTATTGGAAAACAAAAAAAAAAAACAAAAAAAACAAAAAAACAAAACTATATATATATATATGAACCCCATACATATAGATAAATGGCTGAAAAACAGGACAAAACTTTGCGCTAAACTTTTCTCTGTTGTGTTTACTAATTTCGTTCAAATTCAAATCACACAACAAAAACTTGTTAATAATAATTAACAGACAATGCCAACAACCTAACAACAAAACTAACAGCACATTAAACAGAAGCTAACAATTGAAACGGAATAAGAAGAGCTTAAAGCTCTATTAAAATCCTGTGCAAAAAAATTCAAGCGGCCTCAGATAGTCTCCTAAATTCATTGCTAACAACAAAATATAATAGAAAAAATAAAATAAGGTCAAAAATGGACCAACAGGACCTCTTGCATTCAAATTTTTGAACCAAAAGTCAAATAATTTCAACAAAAAATTGATATTTTCGATTTCCAATTTCATATCCTTTCAAGAAAAGATCAAAAAAACTAAATTTTTAACATTCCCAAAAACTGAAAATCCAATCTTTGGGAGAAATCCATGAGAGCATGCAGTCGTATCATTCAAATATATATTCCTTACCTCAACTAATTGGATTAACCAACGGAGCTAATTATTATGTAATTACACATCTAGAGTTATCAGCTATAGCGAATCTTTAACAAACAGAGAGCAAGAAGAAGCCACAATTGCACTTAATTGTACTTAATTTGCTTAAAGCAAAGCCACAGAGCAAATTCCAATAAACTAAATTATTTAGGCAGGATTAATATGCACATCTCTACCAGTAAATAGTTCCCCTAAATTGATTTTTACTCAACATTTCACAGTATTAATGTAAACATGCGAAAACATAACAACCATCCTTAATAAAAAAACAGAGCATAACTCCAATGTCATGTGTGTGACAATGCAGAATTTGCCCAACTAAATGTGTTTCTAGTTGATTATATAACAAAACTAAATAAAACGATGAACTATATGAAGATAAAATACACACCTGGGATACCAGTCCAACAAAATCCCAGCATAAGGAGGCACTTGGAAGTAGTCAACGACTGTTGCACTGCCTAGCTGCTGAAACTCTTTCGGACCAAAGGACCCAGCACTTAGCAAATACATCATGGTGTGTGTGCAGGATAATTCACACCAATAAAACTACAAAATCAATTATAAATTTCACTCTGAAACTTGATCTGCTTTCGTTGTAATAGAATCCAAGATTGTACGTGTTATTGTTAAAAACAAAAGAAAAATTCCACATCAAGCAGCAGGTATATAAATGCTCTTCTTTGTAGATTCACCTATTAACACCAAATAATATTTAGCAGAAACGTAAAGGTTGCTCATGTAAATTAAAGAGTTATGAATTAATTATTCTATACAGTTATGACCAAGCCCTCCTCTTTAATTTTATGATTTATTATGTTATTTTTTTCCACAATAATGAGATGCTCTCGTAGAAATTAGGGTCCACAAATTAGTTTAATAGTAAAAAATAATAAACCAACTCACATTAATAACAGTAAACTTTCAAAAGTGCTTTGTGTGTAAAATATGTACACCAAGTGAACATCGAAGCAGCTATCCATACACATATATAAATAAAGGTAGAAATATTGGGACCTTAGGACATCTCCAACTGAGGGTTGGCCAGAGAGCTCGTTTTAGCCCTTTGGCCCTTTAAGATATTAATATTTTAATGAACAGTACATGGCCATATTTGCCTCCATCTCCAACCGAGGGCTAAAGGGCCATAGGACTCGTTTTAGCCCTGTCACAAAAAACCGTCTCCAACCGAGGGCCAAACATAATTTATTATTTAAAAACTACAACTTAAATTCAAATCCAATGGCTAAGTGACGTCAGCTAGCCGTTGGATTTGAATTTTTTTTTTTTTTTTGCTATAAATAGGGTGGATATTGGGCTATAATTCACACAACTTTGAATTCAATCTATTTCAATTCAATCTCTTTCAATTCAATATTTTTCAATTCAAGTTTGCAATGAATTCCAACTGAGGGTCCTCATCCAATTCCAAATTGGAAGCAAAATTGGCACAAATGAGACGAGAAGATGAGGAGCCTGATGAAGAAGTTTAAGTAAGGCGCAACAAAAAAAACAGAGCAGCAACCATGGCTGCGGCCATGGTGTGTCAGCCAACTGAGGAACAACCTCAATGGGGTGGCTCTGTTGCTGGTCGCTCTTACAAACCACAAAACAGAGTGATGACGCATGCCAATCTGATGAACAACTACTTCAACCCCAACTCGATGTACACAGAAGAGGATTTCAGACGTCGCTTCCGGATGAGGCATCATGTCTTCGAGCTTTTACTTCGTGATGTCCAACAGGTCAATCCATACTTTCGATAGAAGCAAGACAGAGCAAGCCGCCCTGGTTTCTCACCTCATCAGAAGGTTACTATTGCACTCCGAATGATGGCCTATGGCTCCCCAGCTGATTCGATAGATGAAACCTATGGTATGTCTGAGTCTACATGCCTTGATACTCTTGTGACACAATTATTCAGGTTTACAAAGATGAGTACCTCCGCGAGCCAAATCAAGAAGATCTGAATCAGCTCTTTCTCAAAGCTGAAGATCGTGGGTTTCCAGGCATGATGGGGTCATTAGACTGCATGCATTGAGATTGGAAGAACTGTCCCACCGGACGACAAGGAGGCTTTAGCGAAAGGTCGAGAAAGCCAACTGTTATGTTAGAGGCGGTTGCCTCATATGACACATGGATCTGGCATGCTTTCTTTGGAGTCCTTGGATCCCAAAATGACATTACAATTCTTGGGCGTTCACCCCTCTTCAATAACTTGACGGAAGGTAAAGCACCTCAACTTGACTACTACATCAACGACCGTCAATACAATATGAGGTATTACTTGGCAGATGACATCTACCCAAAGTGGGCGACACTTGTCCAAGCAATTCCAAACCCTATTAATGACGTAGAAAAGTTGTTTACCTTACACCAAGAGGCATACCAGAAAGACGTTAAGAGAGCTTTCGGTATTCTACCAGCACGGTGAAAGATCATCAGCGAACCGGCAAGAGGGTGGAGTCGAGAAAATTTGGACTCTATCATGATGTCTTGCATCATATTACACAATATGATAGTGGAGGATGAGCGAGATAGGTATATTGATGGAGAGTCCGATGAAGACCAAGAAGATCCAAATAGGTCAAGAAGGGCTCATGCAAAAATATATGATGGGCCTAATTTGCCTTTCAATCCAATAACTGGTATCTATATAAATGAGTATATGAGGCGCTATAGAATGATACGCTCTCATGCCATAAACAAGTACCTACAACATGATCTTGTTGCACATCTTTGGGCCAAAAGAAGCATGGACTAGGCGTTTAAGTTTTATGTTGTTAAATATTTTTAAAAGTGTTGTTTAAGTTTCATGTTGTTAAATGTTTTTTTTATGTTGTATAATTTGTATGTTGGTTAATGTTATTTAATGTTGTTTCATATTGTTTAATGTTGTTTCATGGCTTAGGAAGTTATAGGAAAAAATATATAATTTAAAAAAAATATGAAACAAATTTTGTAAAATAAAAATTATAGGATTTTTTTTTTGTGAAATAGAAGTTATAGGAAAAAAATAGAATTTAAAATAAAATGAAACAAATTTTGTGAAATAGAAGTTATAGGAAAAAATGGAATTTAAAAAAATATGAAACAAATTTTGTAAAATAAAAGTTATAGGAAAAAA
>JADOBS010301083.1:0-11533 GCA_015708375.1 Cydonia oblonga
CTGGTTTTCAAGATCCCAGCAAACCTCATCATGTGTGTAAGCTCAGAAAATCTCTCTATGTATTTAAACAAGCTCCTAGAGCTTGGTTTGACAAATTATTTCAAGCTCTCCAATCTCTGGGATTTAGTCAACCATCCTCTGATGCTTCTTTATTTGTTCTTCATGCTCAAACTCTGGTTATTGTACTTGTCTACGTTGATGATATTCTAGTCAGTGGTCCTGATGCTACCATTTGCAATCAGTTTATAGCAAGGTTAAGCATTTTATTTCCTGTCAAAGATTTATGCCCCTTGCATTACTTTCTGGGTCCAGAAGTTCACCGAACCAAAGATGCTATGCTTTTTCATCAAAGCAAGTATTTGCTTGATCTGTTACAGAAAATAAACATGACTGATGCAAAACCCTGCTGCACTCCCCTTAGTTCTACCAAGTTAGATCCCAGTGGGCAATTACTTGTCAATCTCACTGAATACATATCAATTGTTGGTGTTCTCCAATACTTAACTTGGACAAGACCTGATATTTCCTTTGCTGTGAATCAAATCTGTCAGTTTATGCATGCACCTACTGTTCTCCACATGCAAGCAGCCAGACGTATATTGAGGTTTCTCAAAGGGACTATAACTCATGGTCTCTTGTTTAAGAAAAGCTCGCTGCATCTGTCAGCTTATTCTGATGCCGATTGGGTTGGTTGTTCTTATGATCGAAGATCCACTAGCGGTTCATGTGTTTTTTTGGGCACCAACTTAGTTAGTTGGAGTGCCAAGAAACAATCAACAGTAGCACGTTCATCTACTGAAGCTGAGTACAGATCCTTAGCTCAAACTGCTGCAGAGGTTACTTGGATTTGCAAGGTGCTCAAAGATTTTGGTTTTCCTCTATCTCACAACCCTACTCTCTGGTGTGATAATATCTCTGCTATATCTCTTGCATCGAATCCTGTATTTCATGCTCGAACTAAGCATGTAGAGATTGATTATTATTATATTCGTGAGTTAGTACTTGCAAATCTGGTTGAAGTTAAGTATGTGTGCAGTTAGGATCAAATTGCAGATATCCATACAAAAGCCTTGTCTAAAAACAGATTCCAGTTTCTGCAGTCCAAGCTTTCACTTGGAATTCTTGATTCTTCCAAGTTTAGCTTGAGGGGGTGTAAAGATGAAGATGCTATATCATAACTAGAGTTGGTTATTGGTTTGTTATAAGGTTGTTACTCATGTAATTAGTTTGTTTTTATGTGATTGGTTTAGATAGCTAAATGTAAATAGTCAAAAGGCTATATATATGTGATTGTATTATTCATTTGACAATTAATGAAAAGTAACAGATTTCTTAATTCTTAAGAACTCTCTCTCTCTCTCTCTTCTCTCTCTTTTACAAGAACACATAGTTTCTACACATATTTGCCCCTTGATTCAGCCTTGTGCGTGACGCCGTAACTCATTTTGACGGAAGTTCAAACCAAGCTGACGAAAAGAACCATAGCAGCACCTTTTGATGAGTTAAGGGACCAAGGGTTATGTATTTTTAGTAAAGAAACCATTACTCCAATTGAGTTAAAGTTAATGGACAATTTCTACACTTTCCTCTAAATAATAGTCTCAATACAACTTCTGTTAGATTTTTTTTATAAATAATATTGAAACTGAAGACAATTGATCTCTCTTTAGTAACTGTGTTTTGTTGTTTGTTGTTGGTCTTTTGATTGATCTCTCTTGTTTTTTCACTAGTCTATTTTCAATGATGTTAAGAACATCTTTAAAGAAGATGTCAAATTGTAAACATAAAACTTAAATTTGAAAACTTATGTGCAATTTGATTTTTTTTTCTAAATTTTGTTCGCTACCCGATATGTTAAATTTAAACTGTTATCTATTATATTATCTACTTTTCACAATTGTAATAACTATTTTTAGAACAAAAAAATAAAACAAAATGATAAAAGCATTTATTAATACAAAATGAAAAAAAAAACATTTATTAATCACTAAAAATGGATTTAAAGTTGCTGTAAATCCAACATCATGCCCCATAAGAATTGGCATTTCAGTTGGAATTGAAAAACACTAATGTTATCTTTTTTCCTCCTTTGCGTGTAGAAAGTAAGTTGTTGTAGAGATACAAATCATGTATTTGAATAAAATTTTCCTTTTACTTTTGACAAAAACGTGAGTAATGTCAATTACACGATTCTTCTCTGCGCGTCATTTCACGAATGAAGGCTTAGTTAATTAAATCTCAACCGTATATTATTGTCTTTTGATGCTTAAGAAAACAAAGCTGGATAAATTTGGAAATCAAACATGTGAAGCCCATATGAAAAACCATAAGCCCAAGTCCGGTCGACCCCGTTATCCGTAAACACAGCAAAACGCAACTGACAAGTAGGAACCAGAAGCCACCGACACAAAAATTGAATTGCTACAAGCTTACGAATTACCATGTCTTCATACATCCATTGCTTGTTAATTGGGTAATGCCTTTTGTCTGATTGATGCATTGCAATTTGCAGGTATTCCTTTCTTCCTTCCACTTCCAGAACCTTCCTTCTCTCCCTTCTGGAATTCTCCGGAATTAACCTCCTCTCCTGCATATACAAGCTTTTCTCTTAAATAGTTGCCCTCTTTATTTTGTTAATTTGCAATCCCAGCAGGTATTTGTTTTCCAGTTTCTATAATCCTTATAATTTAAACATAAGGAATTGGAATAAGAATTAGAATCTTATGTGAAAATTTGAATTGTTGGGTTTTTTGTTGTTGTTGAATTGAGTGTGTTAATTTCAAATGTTAAAGAGTTTCATAGTACTTGCTTGTTGTTCGATTGGTTGGTCGCAGATGTTACAAGCCTGTTCATGCTGATTTCTAATTTATTTCAGTAATTTAATATGGTTGGTCGATCAGATTCAGCGGTATGAATGTTGCAATGGATTCTTATTTTTCGTTATGCAAAGTTTTGTTTAGTATGATTGAAATTAGGGTAGTTTCTAATCGATAGCGTAAAAATGTTGTAGTATATTTTTCATCCGAATTTCTCATTGAATGTTGATATTTTATAGTTTACTAACTTAATTCATGTATGAAAATCCTTTGCCGTGTGTTTCTATAACGCGGGTTTAACTGGTAGGGAGGATCTCCGTTGATGTGAAATGGCATGAAGTTAAATCTCGATTACCAAGGTAATGTGATGGTTTACATAACTTTGATGTCCCTTCCTTTTGGTCTGTGTATTCCTTCCTTCTTACTTGCCATTTGCTTAAGTTTTTGGGGTTGACAAACCGAATCGTAATGAGATTTTGAAGATGGGTTTGATAACTCAGTCAACAGATCTCCGATTCAGTTTAATATTCAGCTCAGTCTCCTGCTTTTCACGAAAACCAAATGATAAGTGGGGTACTGATCTGGCCAAGATCCTTATTCTCGTTCGACCTGAGATATATCGATACTACAATTCTGGCCTGTTAAGAGAGTCATTCTTGTTGGAACAATAGAAAAGGCTTAAAAAGATCGACCAGGCAGACCTTTTATGCTTTGGCTACTAAGTAAAGGGAATGGGTGCGGTACTTAAAATTTATCTTGTGTTAGAAATTCGGCGCTAACATATGAAGATAACTTGATCATGCAGGGATAAAACATTATGCAAGAAGTTCTGCATGTTGTGTTTCCAATGTTACTAATACTTTTTAACTTTCACGATCTCATCTCCCTTTCTAGGTTGATTTCAATTGCAAACTCACGCTTCTATAGATGGATAGGTTTCCATTTCGTTACATAACGATACTAACGAGTAAATCACATTCTTCTTTTGCCTTAGGCTATGCGAACGCAATTGTTTGTCCTCCCATTAACCATTCTTCGAAGACTACTGTCTGCCTGAATGACTGTACCCAAATGCAGATGGGCAGTATGATCTGTAGTGTGGTGTCACGAGGAGCATCAAGTTCATGTTGTTACGCCCTGCAGACGGGGAAGTCGGGAACAAAGTTTGTCCATTTTTCTAACTCCAAGACTCGTCCATCCAGTATTGGCCAAACATCCTATGCAAGCTGCTTCAAATCTTTCTTCTCCAAGGAAATAGGCAACTCACAGTCATTAACAGTTAATGCTGGAGGGCCTCATAAGCGATGTTTTGACATTTCATTTGCCTGTCACGGCATGAAAACCAGGCTTTTGGTTTCAGGACAAGGAATGCTTCCCAAAATCAAGTGTAATGTGCGCCGTGTATCTTGGCCACAAGGATGCACATCTTCTGGCTTATTATTTGGGTTGTTGGTCTGTAATTGTGCTGAATCAGCGCCTGCTCAAGCAGCTCACAAGGACAATAAGGAAGAGAACAGTAATTTGTCATATGTAAAATTTTCTCATGGGAAAAAGGTTTACACTGACTATTCTATCATTGGTGAGTAGGCATCCTTCTTAGTTTTCATGATGTCTTTATATGACAGATGAATACTGTAAGTTTTAGCTGGTGTTTAACGATCTCTATATGGAACAGGAATACCTGGCGACGGGAGGTGCTTATTCCGTTCAGTCGCTCATGGGGCTCATTTACGAGCTGGAAAATCAGCTCCCGGTGAGAGCCTTCAGAGAGAATTAGCGGATGGCTTGAGAGCTAGAGTATGTCTTTGTACCTTTTCCACTCCGTTCCGTGCACATCCTAAACCAAAGCCCATAAATCCAGAAAATAATGAAAGAATCTTGATAATGAATCATCTACTTTTGCTCATGGATATTTTAATGTCATTGATGCGTTGGTATGTTAAATTTTTAGGTTGCGGATGAATTTATCAAAAGGAGGGAAGAAACCGAATGGTGAGTTTTCTGATTGTGAACTTAACTGATATTTTGACAACCTCGTGTGTTCTATTACATTTCCTTTCTGAATGACATATATGCTATCCATCTTTTACTATCCTAGAAGAATTGCATGTCATAATTCTGTATACAAATATGCGGAGGATAATGTCGGAGGGAGAAATCACAACTTTAAGGATTTGATTGGGGGAGTTTGATGTAATAAGGGAGAGCGAGTAGACTTTGGGTTGACTTTTATAATCAAGCGAAGATGCAACTCTTTTAGACAACGGATTACTGAAATCCTAGATCTCCCTTTTGTTCTTCTTCTTCCTTCCCCAATCTTTCTCATTCCCCTTCTTCTTTATCTGAACCACCCTTCTTTTTCTCCCTATTGGTAAGGCGTCAATATATGAAGCAAAAGGTGAAAACAAGTTCCGAGTGCATGATGCTTTTGCGGTGAAGGCATATGGATAACCAACACCAGCATAATTGACATAATTTTCCAAGTTATTCGAAGTTTTTGATGATGGACTTGTATTTGATGTCTGTACAATGTGACAGGTTTGTTGAAGGCGATTTTGACACTTACGTTTCCCAAATAAGAAAGCCACATGTATGGGGAGGTGAGCCTGAATTGTTCATGGCTTCACATGTTCTCCGGTAAGTCCTCTCTCTGCATTTTCACGCTCGCCAGTATAGTTACAGAAGCACATCAGTATTGAAAACTTTATTACCATAGGAACATAGTTCATCCACAATAAACATTGCTTCGAAAACCCAGCGGAAAAAAACCTTAGCACATCAGTATTGAAAACTATATTTTTACGGAGCTTTCTATTGTTGGACATTGGAATGATGAATCCATTGGTTACTGTAGGATGCCAATTACAGTATACATGTACGATGAGAAGGCTGGTGGCTTGATAACCATTGCCGAGTACGGGCAAGAATATGGCAGGGACAACCCGATCAGAGTTCTCTACCACGGCTTTGGCCATTATGATGCGTTGCAGATTCCCGGAAAGAGCGGAGGTAGATCGAGGCTTTAGTATATGTATTTGACAAAAAGTAGGACGAATCACCAACATCCTTAAAGGAATAATGTCCAACTCAATAGCATTATGATGTACGTGTGCATCTTAAGCTTATATTGTACCTGAAGTCATTTTTTCTTGGTTTTTAATGTTGTTTAACACTTGTCTTTTAGCTGTTTGCACACCAAATTGCACGTTTTAACCATTTGAAAGGACAAAATTGAAAAACTCATACCTAAAATAGTGGAGTTTTGTTTTTGAAACAATTATTTTAACATGAAATCAATCCATCTATGGGGTGTGTGGCCTTAATACTACATAGCACTCGATGCTGCAAACCGTTTTGGCCGTTGGATTTAATTTTCACGACTGTTAAATTTTTTATGTTCAATCTCATCCGTTCATTTGCTATATCAGTCGTTCCCACGCCCAATTGAAGAAAAATTGCAACCCATGTAGTTTAATTTTGAAAATATAGTGTATTTCAAAGTAGATGTGGGCCTTCAAAATATTGGATTGGAATCGAACGTGGGCCTTCAAATCATTTAACCCAAACGGATATCAGACGTTTTGTACCTTCGTTAAGTCCCCTCAAAACCCCTCTGCCTCTTCCTGTGTTGCCGGCCGCTGCACCTCCTCCTCCTCCTCATTCTTCTCTCTCTCCGTCCGTCTCATCACCCCACCACCGCCACAGCCTTCCTCATTCTCTCAGTCTCATTCTTCACTCTGTAAGTTATACTTCATCTTGCTCGGCAATAATCTTTTTCTCGATTTTCTGTGATTACCATTATTAATTTGAAAACCTTGACATCTTTTGCATAAATTTGAGGCCCAATTAATTGGATATCAAATTATATTACTTTTTATAGTTTGAGCTGTTTGTTGAAATGATTACTCTCAGTTTATTTGATTATTTTGTGTTTGAGTTTACACATATTCTGGTTGAATTTGTGTCAGTTCTGTGGTTCATTGTGCATATTGCTATTCGGGTTGGTTTCGACGGCAACTTGTAATGTGTGTATTTTGTTTTCTTTTTTCCTTGTAGAAAAGCAATCATCTAGTTCAAAGGTTGGAGTGGATTCTGGATTGAACTGAGAAACCTATAGAGTACAATTTACAACATTCTACGGGCCTGCGAACATATTTTCTTGCGTGAATTAGGCACCGATCATTTGTGGAGATAGTGAGAAAGAAAGAGGAAAGTAATAAAGGAATGGAGATAAATTTGGGGCACTTGGCGTTTGACATTGATTTTCATCCATCGCAGCAGTTGGTCACTACTGGTCTTATCAACGGCGACCTTCACTTGTACCGATACGCATCTGATTCCATACCTCAAAGGTCAATACTTTTTTAAGTTCCTCTGTCCTTTTTTCTTAATTACTCTTTTGTATTCTTATATAATTCTTATATAATTATAATTACTTGTGGTGATGACTAAGATGAATATGATATTAGGGTGTTGGAAGTTCATGCACACAGTGAATCTTGCAGAGCTGTTCGATTCATCAACAATGGGCAAGGTTTTATTGATTTTTTGTTTAGTTATTTGATATTGTTGCCATACAGTAATTAGTTGTGCTAATAAGAAGCTACTCATGGACAATAATGTTAGCCATTTTGACGGGATCTCCCGACTGCTCAATTCTTGCTACGGATGTGGAAACTGGTGCTTCTATTGCTCGCCTCCACGAGGCTCACGGGTCTCTATTTCTCTCTGCTATGTAACTAGTCAGCTCTCAAGGAATTCTTATTTTGGCCATATCCTAAACATTACCTTAATCTGATGCAGGTCCGCGGTCAATAAGCTTATCAATTTGACCGAGTTCACGGTGGCCTCTGGAGATGACGAAGGCTGTATTAAGGTCATTTTATGTTACTTGTGCTTCATTTACTGTTGTTTTTGTTGGTTTTATCATTTGTTTGACATTGCTTATTGCTCAGGTGTGGGACACCAGGCAACAATCTTGCTGCAATACTTTTAAAGCTCATGAGGAGTACATTTCCGATATGATTTTTGCAGCTGATTCCATGAAACTCCTAGGAACTAGGTAGTCCTGCATTCTCTTTTTATTTTATTTTATTTTATTGCATTCCTTACTTTTGCGGCACATGACATACCCTCAAGAGTTGTTTATTTATATTTCTTCTTTTGCATTGTTAAGTGGAGATGGGACTCTTTCTGTTTGCAATCTTCGAAGAAATAAAGTAAGATTTTTTCCTTTCTAAAGTTCCATAAAATACATGCTCAATGCTCATCAATGTTTTAAAAGGCTCGCCTCAGGGCGCGCCTAGGCGCCCTGTGAGGCTGGGCTTGAGGATTGCCGCCTCTGTTTGGAGGGAGTGGGCGGAAGGCGCCGGAAGGTGTAGCTGGACTACCTAGGAGGCGGAAGGCGTCGCCGGAGCCGCTTAGGTGCGCCTCAGGGGATTTTTGTTTTTTCTTTACTCCCAAACCCAAATTTTGGGTAGGGTTTTAACTGCCTCATACCTCTTCCTTGCACTATCGTCTCTTTGCCTTTTTTCTGATTTTTATTTTTTTATATAACGGATGTGTGTGTTATATGTGTGCTCATTGTGCTTTTCATCCTCTATTTTATATATACATAATATAATATATGTGTGTGTATATGTATTTATAATATATGTGTGTGCTCAGGGTGATTATTGATTAATAATCTTTTTTTTTTTTAATATAATATATGTGTACACTTAGTGTATATATTAAAAAATTTAGGAAGCCTCACGCCTCACGCCTAGGCTGGGCTATCCCTCGGACGCCTCGCCCGTGCCTCACGCTTTTAATACTTTGATGCTCATAGTGGATTACTAAAAGATTTCCAAATTTGGTTCTATGGTTATGACAGGTTCAAGCTCAATCTGAATTTTCAGAAGAGGAGCTACTGTCTGTGGTTATCATGAAGGTTCACTGCTTTCTCCTTTCCCTCTTTCTTTTCTCGCTGTTATTCCTAACCTTTCATGCTTTGGGTTTGATCAGAATGGTCGGAAAGTTGTTTGCAGCTCACACATTGGGAATCTATTATTGTATTCTTGGGGCTGTTTCAAGGATTGCAGGTATATTATATTTTAGTTTCTAATCATGTGTGAAAAATTGAAAACTGTACTTGACTGTAAGAGATATTGTCTATAAGCATGAAAGAAAGACTTTCAATTCTATTGCTCCTCTCTCCCTCCCACTTCTGATTTTCTCTTCTGGATGACTCTTCGAATTCCAGCGATCGATTTGTTGATCTCTCTTCAAATTCCGTGGATGTTTTGTTGAAGGTGAGTTGGTCATATATCTGTTTTACATATGTTGGCTTTTGATACATGTACGACTGTTGTTTGTTGAAGCATTTTGAATTTTCTTGTGTCAGCTTGATGAAGATAGGTTGATCACTGGATCGGAAACTGGACTTATCAGGTGAAACTGCATGCAGAATCGATTCATAATATTTCAACTGTTCTTTAACCTTTTTATCGTTAAGATTGATTTCACACAAATTTGTTTCAGCCTAGTAGGTATATTACCGAACAGAGTCATCCAACCTATTGCAGAACACTCAGACTATCCCGTTGAGGGTCTCGGTAATGCATTATTTTCTTTTCTGGAGGGTTGAGTAAACAAAATGTGTTTCTTTATTCCACTTTTATTGTTGTCTTGAGGAAGTTGAGGATGCATATCAGTTTATAATTCATAGAAAATGCATTATGGCAGCGAACTCATTGGTCATTAGTTCAATATGGTCTAGTTATCCGAGTTCAATATGGTCTCATTGTTGAATCTTTACCATCAACCTAAAATCAAATTTTCTTATTTGTTTATTATATGTAACTCTTCACTTTTATACCGTGTTTGGTTAACAATTTTGTTTTTTTCTTTTGGTTTTGTAGCTTTTTCCTATGATAAAAAGTTTCTGGGAAGTATAGCACATGATCAGATGTTGAAGGTGTGTGTGTGTGTGTGTGTGTGTGTCTCTCTCTCTCTCTCTCTCTGGGCTCAATATACTATTGTCTATTGTGGAAAATGCTTTTTAACGCGTCACGCTTATGGTTCTGTGATGCAATCTCAATTCACGCTTACATTCTAGTTTATGAAGTTTTAACGTTGTATGCAAATATCACTTCTCTTAGAGGTAAACAGTTTCCAAACTATTTTCTAGTGATGATTTTATTGGGTTTTTGAATTTGCTATTGACAATCGTTTAATGCAGCTATGGGATATGGATGAATTATTGCAAGGTTCTACAAATACATCAAGGCCTCAAGCAGCTGCGGAGGACAGCGATAGTGACGACATGGATATGGATATGAATCCTCCGAAGTCTAACAAAGGTAGGTTTATTTGATAAAAGAGAAATAGGGAATTTCGTTGGACTCCAAAACCAAGCACAATAATCATGTAACCGGAAAACATTCTTCTGTGTTGTATTTAACCGATACAACCGTCTTTTGCAGGTACAAAGAAGAAAAATGCAAGCAAAGATCGTGTTTCGGGAAGTTCAAAAGATTTTTTTGCTGATTTACAGATGGAGGGTTGAGTACGGTTTTTCAACTTTGGTACGACACTTTTCACGGACAAACAAAATACCTATAGTTTCATGGTTCCCTTCACAGTACGACATGGCCGGACATGGACGTTAGCTTGAGTCGATTCAGGCGAGCACAATCCGGTCAAACGTGACTGAAATTCGAGCATTAATACTTTGATCCTGAAACCAGGAACTTGAAAAGAAAGCTCTCTGTTTTATCGTTTTTGTGGGTGTGCAATGGATGAAGCCGAAATACAATATTGGGTCGGGTTGGGATTTTGGGGATTGGATGGGCTCGGGTAACACAAAACTCAAACGTTTTTGTTTTTCTCACTTGTTGGGTCGGGTTATGGCCCAACGCATCCTACTCATTATCTTTGTATTTTTTTTTTTTTTTTGGCAAACCATATCTTTGTATTTGTATGTTAGAAAATTTTTCAATTTCTGAGTGTTTTTTAATAAGCGTTGTTAAAAGAAAAACGGTGAAATTTTATTAATTGCCTACATAAAAGCACTTCGGAGTAGTATTTGCTTCTAGAGGTGTTGGGATAAGTCTTCAATTGCCAGGACTACTCGATGGTCCGGCTTGACTTCTATTAAATTGGCAAATAATTAAAACTAATATTTCTTCAATTTAATACTGAACTTTTATTTTGTGTACTACTGACTCGACTGGATTATTGAAGAAAATTTAGAGGTGTTGAGATCACAACACGTGTCACAGGCGGGTAGTAGTTCACAAGAGAAAATAGTATATAAGAGAGAGCTTCCAGGAGGATTCTCGTCAGATCCTCTAATCACATCTGTTCATCGTATATCATGCGGTTAAAAATCGATCGCACGATATACAATGAACGAATTTGATTAAAGAATCCCCGGAATCCTCACAAAGAGGATCCGGCAAGGATCCTCTCCCAGAGAGCTTGAACTCGGATTCTCTTATGGCGCGTTTACGTAACGGGAATGAAGATAGGAGGAATTGAATTAAGGAGGAATTGAATTGAGGGGGAGTTGGAATGAGGAGAAGTCAGAATCGGATTCCTGTTGAAACTGTTTACTTAAATGTTCTGGAATCGGAATAGAATTCCATAAAGCTGTTTACTAATTCAGCAGAATCGGAATATAAACCAGTATGATTACTAAAATGCCCTTGTCCCAAATCAAATATTTTATATAC
>JADOBS010301084.1:0-11535 GCA_015708375.1 Cydonia oblonga
ATATATAAACCCAATTCATTAAAACCACAAAAAAAAAAAGAAAAAGAAAAGAGAAGATTTTGGTTACCACACATCAAATTGTGATTAGTATGTAGATCAACTTTGCAGGGGACTTGAGATTTTCAAGGAAGAATCCAATTGTAGCAAGTAATTCAATTGTGGTCCTCATCATGGTTATTTTGGTTTTTTCTTTAATTTTGTGCTTATATATAAAAGTAACTATTTAAGAAGGGCGGCAAGAACCTCACAAGTTTGATTACATATAAAACTCTCCATAATTCCAAGTAGATGGTCCTTTCTTTTCTTGCATGTGATGTGAAGGAGGCTTCACTGCCCTTAGGAGTTAGGATTAGCCCAAAGTAGTGAGGGATTGTAAAATAGCTGTTAAGATTATGATGGGTTTAAAGTTCGATTATTTTAATGTAAAGTCTCACTTGTTAAGTTCAATGTTAACCTCATTCATTTGCTTCAAGACTTTTTTGTTTAGTATAATTAATATTGTATACGCCACACTAATCGATTGAATCACATTTCTTATAAGAACGATGCTCACAATCTTATTAAAAAAAATAAAAATAAGTTCAATATTTGATAATAGAGATGTTAGTGCCAGTCGTCAATACAAAGGCGGCTCACAATTATTAATTGCTATATATCTTAATAAGTTATACGACGAGTACTAGTGTTCATAATCATATAAGTATGCAAGAGGCAGTTGTGATTTGTTAATCAAATCATAAACTCGTTTAGTTCAAAAATCCCTATGCTTTATCACGTAGTATAAAGCCTAGTGATATTTTTATATGTTTAAAAAATGGGCAAAACTTCAAAGACATAAGGGTATGAATAATTCATAATTGGTTAACAGTGAAATGATGAAAAAGAAAAGAGGGGGAAGAACAAGTCTCTTCTGCCACAACTTTAATAAAATAAAACCACCAATGAAGTTTCCCCATCAAATACTTAATATTGCATCACAAAATTATATTGAGTTTGTTAATTAAATCAGCAATTGGGATATCGATGGCGAGTGTCATCTACTCCACATATTCTTTTATATTTTCCAATAATTTAACATGATTTTTTTTATTTTGTCTTAATCACAGACCAAAAAAAAAAAAAAAAAAAAATTATGTCCCATTCTAATCAAGTTAGAAATACCAGAAAGTCAACGTTTCCACTTCCATCATAAGCACTGATGTCATCTGCCAGACCAGTTTCATCAATATTATGAATTATAGTTGTGATTATATTTTAATAACTTCATTTCAATTAAATTAAGCGGCTATAGTTTAATTTATTGTAGTTGCGCTATGCTAAGCTGTTTTGTCGAACGGTTGAAATTTTATTAAAATCGAATAGAAACGTTTACATGAGTAATTCGATCAAGGTACATAACTTACAGCAAACAAGTGTTGGTAAAGAACACTGACTGACAAATAGCCCCATAACAATGGAAGACTACACCTCTCTATCTGTCTACTTCCGATATGCCTCGCTGCACCAACTACCGTAAATTTCACCAACGTGAAACGAAGCTTGAGGCCATGGAAGGAGCTTTTATTCCCTACTGAAACATCGGCATGTCCAGCCTTGTTTACTAAACTACAATTTCAACCTATAACGATGACTGAACAATGTCCAGCGCCTCCTCAACCGAAGATGCATTCTGAAGCTTGGCTTTGTCGACAATAGGCTGGCTCCTAGCAAGTTTCGGGAGGAGTTGAAATTCCTATAAACACAACATGAGATGTTACGAGTCTTAGGACAATGCTGGCAAAATACATCTCACCAAAATATAAACTTGATAGTCTGTTGAATCTGTTTCCTATTTTGATAAACCTTGGGGAAGGCCAAGAAGTAAAACAAAACAAAAAGTACCTCGGGACTTCCGCTCTCAAGAAGAACACCTTTCAATTTGCCTGAAGTGCATCATGATTAAACTTACCATGTCAACTGTAATTAAATACCAGTACAAATGCAGAGAATGACAGTGAGAATATGTGCGTGCATGAAACGGAATCTTTACCAGAATCTATCCAGAAAGTAGCAATCTTAGGATTAAAATTCCCAATTTCAATCGTCTCTCCAACTGTTCAATGAAATGATAACAGTGTGAACTACGAGAAGGGACTAGCTGAGATGTACCAAAAAATAAACTCACAAATTATAGATAAAAAAATGCAATGTTAGAGATTCGTACCGTTGTCCCCAAAAAATTGCCACCATATTTTCCTCGGGCTTCCTTCATATTCAAACACCCTCGAGTAAAAAGATGGGAGATAATCATATCTGGATTTGTTCAGAAATGAAAATCAGCAACAAGGAAGTGTCAACACAAACCAATCGGGAAAAGCGAAATTCATCTACTACTCCATCTAGAGAATAAGCTACACATGTTGAGAGTCTAACTTACGTGTCAGTTTGTGCACTCACTAAAGTCTTAACGCAATGCTGTGCAGATCGACGAGCATGATCTACATGTTCAACTCGTGCTATACGGTTATACATCTGCTCATTGCAAAACATATTTTCCTTTCAGAATTTAGATTATGAAAGAATTTTCTGCTTGATTAACAAAAACATACCTTCAATGGAAATGCTGCAACATCTCCAATTGCGAAGATTCCAGGTATCCTCGTCCGGAACAGACCATCAACCTTGGTTTTCAAGTACAAAGATATTAGTAATACAAAATAGCAAATGCACATTCAATTTGAACTAATCCTGGCAATCATATTTTGAATATACTGTTGTTCCAAGATGAATTGCTAAATGCTGGATATTTTTTAACCGATCAAAATTTAGTTTACCGGGCCATTAATTGTGAAACGTGTTACCCATATATGGTCACAAGTCCATCCATTGTCCAACATGGTTATTGCAATTGATAAAAAGCAAATAATTTTGTCCACGATTTTCATAATACATCGCATGCGGAGATATTTATATGCTCATAAAACAAAACGCAAAGCATCAGCTGTGAGTCTTGTGACAGCATCAGATATGCACCTGTATACCACCAACACTGGAATCCAAACCCACACTTCCAAAAGGACCAACGGCAGGTTTTGCTCCAATACCAATAACTACCTGCAAAAATGAAAGAATTAGAAGCAAAATTATTTCAATTTCATGAACTTCCTCATATTCTTTATTTTATTTGTTTTACAACATAAAAACCCTTGAACATTTGTTATCCAAGATGTAAGGCACAAGGAGACACAATAATAAAAAAGCCTGATATCAAAAGATGTGTGGGAACGGAAACTCACTGTGTCTGCTTCTATAGTAGTTCCATCTTCAAGCTTAACATAATTTACACGTCCATCAGCACCAGCTTCTAAATTTTTAATTGAGGCACCCTGGTCCACGGTAAAATGAGGTTTAAATGGCCAGGTCGAATGGCAATTACTACATAAAGGATAGGTGCCAAATTTAAAAAAGTGGGGAGAGGGAGTACCTTTACGAATTTAACACCATTCTCTTGGTAGAATTTCTCATATCTCCGGGCAAGTGAAGCAGTAAACAATCTTTGTAACAGATGGTTTTCTGGAAATATGATCTTCATAATGGAAAAAATATATATAAGAGAAGGAAAATCGAAAATGTAGGTCAAGACTTTACATACTTGAAATTTATATTACTTCATGAGATTTTGTTACTTCATCCCAAAAACCATAAAAAGCACCAAGTTAAATGTAACACATACTGTTGTATCAAGTTTCCAACCAATAGCTGCTGCAGCAACCTCCATACCAATATAACCACCACCAACAACAACCACCTTCTGTGATTTCTCCTGGAAAAGAAGGAGAAATTTTACTGAAACAAACAAGCTATACAATTCCAAACAAGAAAGCAAACCTCAATAAAACATAGTTCAAGAACAGAGCACGTGATCAGATAACAATTTACAAGCGAAAATTGTTAGAACAATTAAACTTTGTAAAACTAGCACTTAATTTGTGTAGGGTATTCAATTCTCTGTATAACCACTTTCTTAGTTCTATGTTACAAGTAAACAAGCAATTATATGAAGCAGGATGTTGACAATGAATTCCAAAACTGGGGTTGAAAGAGGAATCTTCTTTATAAATGAATAAATTGCAGGTAACAACAATCTTCACACTCCTAAAGCAGATAGAAGGCCAAACACACAAGCCTTAAAGGCATACAAATAGTAAGGAAACACTTTCGCTCTACAAGATAGGAACAAAAGCAAACTAGTCTGCATTATTTGAATAAAGTTTGTTTGAAGTGCCAAACGAAACTCAACAAGGGCTGTTCAACTAAGCTTCAAATAGCATACGGTTGTGAAAGTCACGTGGGACTTCACCTTAAACTCTGGTAATGTTCATAACGTTGTGTCAAAATTTTAATGAGCTGGATGCATTTCAATATTATATAGCCATTTCAGTTATTAATTGTAACATGGAAAGAAACAATCATAATAATAAGTATGACACAGAGAAAAAACAAGTTAATATCAATTTTACCAATGATGATACTAGTGCATCGGCATCTGCAACATCCCGAATATAATGAACACCAGGCAGATTTCCTCCAATTTTCTCCGGAAATCTGAATAAATAACAGGCAAGGAAGTAGATTTGCTTCAATTTAGATTCTTACAATTTAGCAGCTGTTACAATACATCTAACTAATCAGAAATTTACAAAGTTGATTGAAATAACCTTGAGGCTGTACATCCTGTAGCAATTATAAGTGATCCAAACTTAAGCAGTTTGCCTGAATTTGTAATCAGTGTCTGCTTTTCAATATCGACATTTGTAACAGGATCTCCATAGAACATCTAAACAGAAATTCGAAAAAGCAACAACATTTTAGAATTACAGTTGCACATATGCAAAAAATTGAACTTTTTTAGCAGGTTCAAGAGTCGCGAAAAAAGTTACAAAATTTACCTCTATCCCTTTTTCTTTATACCAGTCAGGTGTTTGCCTCTCACCGCCAGATCCAACACAAGTATGAAACCCCTACAATAATAATGTTTCAAATTCTGAACTCCAAAACATATTTACAAATATATTCAAAATTCATAAACTCAAAGTGTGATTGCAGCTTACAGGCAATCGTGCCGGCTTCTTATCCGAAGGGAACAAATAGCCTTTTGTCAAAGCAGGACGCTCATAAGGCGCAACGGCCTGTTCACAGAACCCACCAAAACTTAACTTCAATTTCACATTCTAACAACAAAAATCAAACAAAATTTACGAAAAAAGAAGGGGAACTTTGATTTGATTTACCTCTTTGGACACGATTGCAAGGCGTCCATCGGCCATTCCGAGTTCGACGAAAGTCCTAGCCGCATAACCAGCCGCATTGCCGCCACCAACAATCACAAACCTGCAAACACACACATTCCTGAGAACCCAAAACTAAAAATTCAAATATTGATGCAAAAACCAAATTTAAAGCTGAAAAGATTGAATTTTTGAACGACTGACTCTCGGTTTTCGTTGGTGAAATCTGAGGACGAAACAACGTAGCTTCGGCGGAAGGTCCTGAATCCGATTGGAGAAGAACGGCGATCAGCTGGGTGTTGCTGCGGAAGCCGGAGAGCAACAGAGTGCTTGAAGCACACGGAATTGGCCAGGTTCGCCATTCGCCTGCGAAGTGTAGCTAGCGAGACAAGAAAGAGAAACAGAATTAGAGAAAAATAGGGTTTCTGCAAGGAGGATCAAGATTGAAGGAGGCGAAAGGGAAATCGGAGTGAGAGCGGGAGTTGAACATGTGGGGCTCGGACCTGAGGACATTGGGGATCGCTTTTTCTAATATTTCTGAGATAAATTAATTAATTAAATTACTGGTTTGGGAGGTGGCTCTTGACTCTTGAGGAAGTCGAAAGGTCAGTGAAGGAGGAGGATGGCGGTGAATGTGCTGGGCGTTTGCCATTGGAAGCTGTTTCCAAACGTCTCGGAAGGGATGTTGTTATTGGGCCATTGGAAGCCATTTAGTATAATAGTTGATGCTCTATTCCCGGTGCGGGGAGAAGCTTATGGATCATGGACTAGGCAGGCGAATGGGTAAGAAATAGTCTTGCTTTTGTCCAAGGCAGTATTATGGTGGCTGGCATTGGCTTGATGGTTCAATCCAATTGATGTTTGGCAACAGAGAGACATTGCTATACGGGACTGACCGGTATAAAGTGAACTCTCTCTCAAGCATCTTGTTCTACTCCTGTCTGTTGCTTCAGGTTATTCGGTTATGTTACCACTTCAGTTTTAGTGTGAACTTGACAAGACCATACTACTTGGTATAACTGAGTACGTAACCAATAAAAACCTTGTGGATAAGAGAAAATGTTAGCAGCTGCTCCGTTGGTTCTATTTTGCCATTATGAAGCCCTTCAACTGATTTTAAGAGCTCCAAAACTTTCAAGTTTGTGACAGACTTGTGGATGCTGCTTATGTCTTCAATGACTCGTATGCCTAAAGGGAAGGTTTTCTTCTGGTAGCTGGGTTATACATTGAGAGACAGGAAGATGGGCAACAAGGATCTGAGCCTAACTCTATGAAGAGAAGATCTGAGGAGTTTCCTTTTTTATTTTTAGTTTTCACAGTGGGAGGTCAATCATAAACAGGAATAAGTGTCTTGCCACGGTAAATAGCAACCACATCCAGATTAAGGCTACATTTGACTTGACGGCTGCAGTATGCAACCTAAAGGCGATACTGTTAGAGTAAGGAAATAAATCAGTACACTGATCTATGACTGCACAGATTCACAAGGAATTTAGAAGAATTCCAGTAAAAGATGGAAGATGATGATGTGAGAGAGAAGAGAGGAGAGAAGCAACAGAGAATGTGACTCTGATTCTTTCATTCACACACACACATTCACCATGACATCCGCTAGAGAGAGAGAATGGGAATATTAACCCCAAATTCTAACGGTTATACACTTTTGGCAATATTCAAAATACAACAACGACAATCTCAGCCCTCCATCTTACACCCAATGAGATGTAGACACTTGGCAACTTACTTACTTAAGACCTATGAGACTCAAATAAGAAAGATACAACCAAATCAACATTTAGCTAATTATTCTAGCAATATGAGTTAGAACTACCACTTCCATATCAGATCACAATTTATACATAACAACCCCCTTTTAAGTTGTGAACTGACTTCACTCCAGGAAGTTCTTTGAGATAGGTGAATTGCTCATTGGCTAATGCCTTTGTAAAGATATCAGCAACTCGTTCTTTTGTAGGATAGTGAACCAAATCACTCATTCCTTGATGCAATGCCTCCTTTATGAAGTGGTACCTTCTGTTTATTTGCTTGGTTTTCTGATGAAAGATAGGATTCTTAGTGATAGCTATGGCTGAAGTATTGTCACAGTTCATTGGTGTTGCAACAGATTGCACTTCACCAAAGTCCTCTAGAACAAACCTTCGCCAAGTAGCATGTGTTGTTGCCTCAGATGCACTAATATACTCTGCTTCAGCTGTAGATAAAGCAACACATTGTTGTTTAACTGAAGCCCAAGAGAAAACTCCACTGCCAAAGGTAAAAGCATACCCAGATGTGTTTTTCATGTCTTCTTCTAAACCATTCCAATCACTATTATAGAATCCTATCAAAATTGCTCCTTTACCTTTCTTGTAACCCAAGCCAAAATCAAGAGTCCCTTGAACATATCTTAGAACTCTCTTTGCTGTCTCATAATGCTTGTTAGTAGGACATTGCATGAACTTTGCTAACAAACATGCAACATACATTATGTTAGGTTTAGTTGATATGAGATACAACAGACTGCCTACAATTTTTCTATACTGAGCTTCATCTGCAACTGCACTTTCATATTCTTTCCTCGGTTTATCACTTGGTACTAGTGGAGTGCTCACATGTTTACAATCTTAGAGACCAAATTTCTTCAACAGAGATGAGGCATACTTTCTCTGGTACGTGAAAATGCATTCTTCAGTTTGCATTACTCCTATACCAAGGAAATGATGTAAAAGTCCCAGATCGGTCATCTCATATCTATGCATCATATCATATTTGAATTCATCCATTAACTCTTGACAGCTTCCAGTGTATATTATATCATCAACATAAATTGATACTATAGTCATCCCTGAGTCTCCTCTACATTTGGTATACAATGTTGCCTCACTGGTGCTCCTTTTGAAACCACATAGTGCAAAGTATGAATATATATCTCCATACCAGGCCCTAGGTGCCTACTTTAAACCTTACAAGGCTTTGTGTAATTTGTAAACCTTATCATCCTCTCATTTCACAATGAACCCATCTGGCTAATCTACATACACCTCATCTTCTAGCACACCATTTAAGAAGGCTGATTTTCACATCCAGTTGAAATAGCTTCCACTTGTTCTTTGTAGCCAGTGCAATTAGAGTCCTTATTATGTCTAACCTTGCAACATGTGTAAATGTTTCATTATAATCTACCCTAGGCTTTTGTGCATAGCCTTTTGCAACAAGCCTAGCTTTGATCTTTTGAACTGAGCCATCTGAATTCAACCTCGTTTAATACACCTATTTCACCATAATCACAGGCTTATCAGATGGTCTTCTTGCCAGTTTCCAAGTCTGATTCTTCTAAATCATACAATTTCATCTTCCATTGCCTTCTTCCGTGCTTCATCTTGTGTAGCTTCATTATAGCACTTTGTTTCAATGATATACACATGAAATCTCTCATAAATCTCACTCAAGTTTCTATATCTTAGTGGAGTATCATCAAACTGCTTGAACTGCTTGATTCACCAGAAACAGTAGTTGGAGAACCATCAATTTGAATTTGAGAACCTCCGTATATAACATGTTCCATGGAGTCTGGATCTTCATTAACTTCATTCATTTCCAGAGATTCATTTGCAGAAAATGGAATGCACACTTCCTTGACTTTATGTTTCTCCTAGTCTTATTTGCCATTCTCATAAAAAATCACATCCCTTGAGAGCATCACCTTCTGTGTTCCAGGATTAAGCACTCATCTTTCTCACAAGTGCCATATCCAATGAAGATACCAATGACACTAGTTTCTTCTAGTTTATTTCTCAGATTTCCTGGAATAAGAGAGTAACACACTAAGCCAAACACTCTCAGGTGTTTAATTTTAGGTTTTCTTCCACTGAACTTTTCAAAGGGTGTAATATTTCAAATGCTTTTGTGGGGCATCTATTTAGTAAATACATAGATGTGTTCACTGCTTCACCTCATAGATTATATGGAAGACCTTTGTCATGCAGCATGCATTTAGTCATTTCCACAGTAGTTTTGTTTTTCCATTTTGCAACTCCATTATGTTGTGGGGAATATGCAATAGTGAGATGCCTCTCCAACCCCAAAGATTCACTTAACTTTTCAACTCACTTGAAGTGAACTCTCTTCCCCTATCTGTTCTCAATTTCTTCATAGAATAGCCACTTTGGAGTTCTACCATAGCTTTAAATTTCTTGAACACATGGAAGACTTCTGACTTGTGTCTCAAGAAATAGATCCAACACATCCTCGAGTAGTCATCAATGAATGTGATGAAGTACCTATTTCCACTCATTGTTGGTGTTTGCATAGGGCCATACACATCTGAGTGTATTAGTTCCAATGGCATCTTTGCTCTCCAAGTGATTATTTTGGAAAAGATTCCCTGTGATTCTTCCCCAATGCACATCCTTGGCACACACCTTCACTGTCATGCATCACAGGTAATCCAAGAACCATATCATGTTCCTGCAATTGCTGCAGACTCCTATAATTCAGGTGTCCATACCTTTAATGCCACGTTGTAACACACTGATGAACATTAATCATTAATACCAATTGATCATTGGATTTGAACACAAGTGGAAAGCACCTATTCCCCTTTTGCTTCACACTAACCACCAAGTTTTTTAGTGCTCTGTCATAAAAAAATATCCACCTTATAGTCACCAAACACCAGAAAATACCCATGTTCTGTCATCTGTCCAACGCTGAGTAAATTCTCTGTAAGTCCAGGTGCTAGCATGACTTGTCTTATATACCTCTTTCCCTTCTCAGTGTCAATAACAAGAGTTCATTTGCCTTTCATATCAACTAGAACCCCTGTGCCAACTTGCACTTTTGCTTTTATACTTCTGTTAATGTCCACAAGTAGATCATCTATGGAAGTCATATGATTGCTACATCCACTATCTATATACCAAATGTCACTCATATCTTTCACTTCAATTATTTGTTTAACCAGGAAAAAGGTTTCCAGGTTCCTCCACTTTGTTTGCAAAATTCCCTTGTTAAACATTCTAATTGAGATTCCAGACTTTGGCAATATGGCCAAGCTTGCCACACTTATGACATTTGATCTTCCCTTTCAACCAACACTTTCCATAGTGTAGCTTATCATAGTATTTGCAAGCACCATCAATGTTGCTAGTTTCATTTCTTACACCTGGAGTGGACTTGTTATTCCACTGTTTCATTTTGGACTTGAAGTTCTTCTGAAATTTTGTTCCACCAACATTGGTATTTTGATTACCAAATTTACCATTCTTAGATGAGATATTCAGACTAGCAAATGCACGCTCAGTACTACTTTCTCCATGTCTAGCTAGTCTCAGTTCATACCCTTTCAATATAGCAACCACATCATGAGCATCAATCACTTCAATATGTTTAGTATTCTCTATAACAGAAGCTATACTATCATATGTTTTAGGTAAATTGATCAACAACTTTTGCAAAATTCTCTGATTACTAAGGTCTTCTCCATAACTTTTCATCTGGTTTATCAAATCAAACAACCTAGGCAAATATACAGCTTGGGATTTACCTTCATACGAGTATACTCAAAATCACGACGAAGACCCTGTAATTTCATAGATCATACATGTTTGTCTCCTACGAACTCTTGCTTCAGAATATCTTATGATGCTTTTGCAGTTTCTAGAGTTGCAATGCGTGGAAAAATTTGATCCGATACGGCTACTTGAATGATTCCAAAAGCCCTTGCATCTTTCACCAAATTTTCACGATACAACTTCATCTCCACCTCTGTATCTCTTCCTCCCCATTCACTGGAGAAGGAAAACCTATCTCAACAATACTCCATAACTTGTGAGATCGAAAAAATATTTTCATTCGAATTTTCCAGAAATTGAAGTTCTTTCCGTTGAATATCGGAGCTCGAAGCTCCCATCCGCCAGACCCAGCCATGTTAGACTAAGATTGCACCTCTCCCTCTCCCCGATTTCTTTGCAACGAGATGTTGCGAGAATGAACACTCACTGAACTGAAGCCTAGAGTTTCCAAACTGAACTTGGCTCTGAGGCCATGTTAGAGTAAGGAAATAAATCAGCACACTGTGAGCTATGATTGTATACATTCACAAGGAATTTAGAAGAATTCCAGTCCAAAGATGGAAGATGGTGATGTGAGAGAGAAGAGATAAGCAAGATAGAATTTGACTCTGATTCTTTCATTCACACACATTCACCATGACATCTGCGAGAGAGGGAGAGTGAGAATATTACCCCCCCCCCCCCCAATTCTAACG
>JADOBS010301085.1:0-11536 GCA_015708375.1 Cydonia oblonga
ATTTATATGAGACAGCTTAAAACAATAATCTTTGCCCTCTACATTAAACTAGATTAGTTTAACATGTGAAATGTCCGTAAAGTATCATCATATGATTGGTTTTAGGGCACATTTCCAACACATACTTTGTTTAAGCACTCTGTTATAGTTGAATGTTTATCATACAAATAATTGGACATTAACCAGGGTACCTCTGAATTCATCATACCTCTGAGTTCAGTCTTTCAGGCCTTATACCTACCTTATGAGTGGTCGTCATGCTGAAACATGTCGAGTTCCATGTGCAAGGTTTTATGTCTAGTTGTTATAATGGTCATCCGACTATTTAACCAGACTTGCTATCGGAATTTGGTATCAGAGTCAAGTTTAGCATTTTAATAGTATAATTATAATAGTAAAGCACCTTGAGGACGGGAGTCATTGATATAACTGATATCACACTTGTTTATTTTGTATGAACAACAGATATTATTGTCCTTGTAGACCTTGCCAACCACAACCACCAGTTATTTATTGTCCCAGACACCCAACTATAATTAGCAGAACTTTGAAGAAGTAGAAGTTTTATCTTGGTTATCTTGAACATCATTCATTTATTAGCAAATATAATAACACAGAAGTGCAGCATAAAGTTTTAGAAGCAAAAAGAGCAACAGATCAAGCTTATATAACTATAATAGTGTTTCCCTGTTTTGGGCTAGAAGTGCATATCAAGCTTTAAAGACCTTGAGAGAAGAAATAGAGTTTCTAATAAACCAGTTAGCCGTAATTTTAGAGAAAGGTAGATTGTAGTTTATGATAGATTACCTTAATTTAGAAATTAGTCAACCCCAAAAAAGAAAAATAACCTTAAACCAAAATAGTTTAGTTTGTTATTTTCCATTGAGAAAGCATAATCATATTTTGCATAGTGAAGAAAATCCACAAGCCAATAGTATTGTAGATCTTATTATTAGTTAAGCAGAAAATATAAAATTAGAAAATAATAAGCATAATTATTTGTTAAACCAGTTGTTAGAGCATTTTCGGAAAAAATCCATAAAAATAATTAGACAAAATTTTAGGTTATATTACATCTTAGTTAGAAGACAATAATAAAAATATTCAAAGATTTCCTAGCAAAAGAGAGATAAAAGAGCTTATTGACCTCATAGATAGTAAGCCTAAGCAAGTAGAACGTAGAACTTAGATCATTAGACATAGCTGAGCAGTTAAAATTAGAAGTTCAAAAAATTCAATTAGTGCAAAAAAAGTTGAGTGAACAAGTAGATAAGTTACATAAGAAAATAGATAAATTATTAATTTAATGACCGATTCTAGAACTAGCAGAAAATGTATTCAAACTTTGAAATAAATTAGTAAACTAGATAAAGAACCAGTAGATTTAACATATTTTTCAACACAAGCAGCTAGTGGTAATATTCTCATTAGGCAAAATAATTTAATGATTCAATTAGTTTTAAGTTTGGCTGAAAAATTAGATCAAATTGAAGAACAAATAGCATAAATAAATCAAGTTTACATAACGCATCTTCATCACTTCCACCATCTTTGCTAGATAAATTAAAAAATTTAACTTTAAGTGCAAATAATCATATTAGAAGACCAAAGATAAATCATTTTGATTATAGAAAACAGAACTTATTAGGAGAAAAGGAAAAGAAGTAGTTAGAGCTGAAGATATTTACCCAAATGAAAAAGAATCACAAGAATTTATTAGAAGAGGATTTGAGAGAACTCAGAAAAATAAATATAATTTGTATCAATTAGGTTTATTTGAAAATAAAAGTAGAATTGTAAGTAACATTAGTCAACATGAAGTTAGTTGTATTGATAAAGAAGTTACACTAAATTTACTAAGTAAAGAAGCAGTTACTCATTTGAGAAAATTACATTTCAGTCAAATTCACATAGGAACAATATTAATTGGAATTGCAGGATTAACCAGAGCACAAGTAGGTACAAAAACTTTAGTATACATATATGATGATAGATGGGATAATCACCAACAAGCAACAATAGCATCATCTGAAGTAGACTTAAGTTCAAATTTAGCAGTTATAGGTTGTATTCCTAATTATGTTATGACAATAAACGAATTTAGTAAATATATTAAAGTGAGCATAAGAACAAAAAATCATAATATGAAGGGAGATTATAAAAATTTGTGTATTAGCTTAATGTATATTGGTAAAATGTCTAATAAATATAATCATACGTTTAATTTAGAATTTCAAATTTTAGTTCAAACATTTGGTAGTAAACATGTAAATATGATAGAAGCAAAACCCGTAAATAATAGCTTTTTAGAAGGAACTCAGTAGACATTGCCTAATTTACAAGGAACAAGAAATAGACAACCAGATAGAGTACAAATATATGAAACTAGTACAGGAAAAACAACAATTAGGTTTAGTAATTACAAGCAACTAGAAAAAAAATAGAAGAGGATGAGAGTGAGATCGAAAATGAGAGCATTCATATGGCTTTTGATAATTTAGATATTAATTTAGTTGAACAAAATTTTTATCACATTGTAGATAAGCTTATAGAGGATATTGATCATTTAGATGAAGAACAATACTTAGAAAAATATAAGACATATGATTTAGGAATACATAGAATTTCAAATGAACAGATGAAAAAAAATAATTTTAGAAATAGGAGTAGAACATATTTTAGCATCAAAAGAATATAATAATTTATTAGAATTGAAAGTATAATGTAATCCAACAGAAGATAGTAGTAAATCAGGAGTAGAAAATCCAGGACACACAGGAAGAACTGATCAACAATTTTTTAGACCAACAAATGAAAAATATAACGAGTAGATTATATAGACGAAAGTATGATGAAACCACCTAAAAAAATAGGATTCCATATTTGAGAGGGTTAGAACAAATTAATATAGCAGGAAATATATTAAATTTAGATATTGTAGATCCACAAGAGATGGGAGAGAACGATTGAGAGATGGGAAAAAGACTGCGTACATGAAGCATTAATGTTAGATTTTAGTAATTCACAAAATATGTTAAATTATTTTGAGCGTTTTTTATTATTTCCAGTCATGGAAAGTTCAAAATTTAGAACAGCATCAGGCAACTAAAACACATTTTAATATTGATGGTTTTGTTACTTTCATTAAACAAGAATTTTTAGATCATAATAGGTTAGATGGCAGAAAAGAACAAGAACAAATAAAAGCAATTAAAAATTTAGAACAATTACAAATTTGTGATTTACAATATATAGTTGAGTATACCACAAATTTCTTTAAATATTTAAGAAGAACAGGCAAAATTAGTGATATTAATTTATTAGATACTTAAATGACAAAAATAAAAGGACCAATAAGTGAAAAGATTTTGAATGAATGGGAAAAGCATTAAAAAAAATTGCTATACGACCTAGAATTCAACATGTATATGACATACTTAGACAGGAGTGTTGTCACATCCCCGCCCGCGGCGGATCACTTCCCGGGCCCACTTTGATTCTGGGAACTCACACGAGAACTTCCCAGTAGGTCACCCATCATGGGATTGCTCTTGCATGCCACTCACTTAACTTCGGAGTTCCAAACGAACCCGAAGCCAGTGAGCTCCCAAAAGGCCTCGTGCTAGGTAGGGATGGGAATATACATTTAAGGATCACTCCCCTGGGCGATTTAGGATGTCACAATCCACCCGCCTTAGGGGCCCAACGTCCTCGTCGGCACACTTCCGGCCAGGGATTGGCTCTGATACCAATTGTCACATCCCGGCCCAGGGCAGATCACTTCCCGAGCCCGCTCCACCACCGTAGCACGATATTGTCCGCTTTGGGCCCTGACCACGCCCTCACGGTTTTGTTTCTAGGAACTTACACGAGAACTTCTCAGTGGGTCACCATCATGGGATTGCTCTTGTGCGCTACTCGCTTAACTTCGGAGTTCCAACGGAACCCGAAGCCAGTGAGCTCCCAAAAGGCCTCATGCTAGGTAGGGATGGGAATATACATTTAAGGATCACTCCTCTGGGCGATGTGGGATGTCACAAGTGTAGCCAAATAAAAGCTAAAAGACAGATCGGGAAACAATTTTACATGAGCTGTAAAAATATAGATTTACCACAACAGTATGGTTGTAATAAGAAGAATAAGCATAAGAAAATATATAAAAAGAAGTATAAGTCATATAAACCATACAAACAACATAAGAATTTCAGCATAAGACCTTCAAAAACATATAGGAAGAGAAAATATATTCCGAAACAATTTAGGAAAAGAAATGGCAGACCTTGGATTAGAAAATATAAAGCACCAAAAGATAAGAGTACTTGTAAATGTTATTCATGTTGAGAAGCTGGACACATTAGACCTAAATGTCCAAAATTAGGTAAACAGTCAATATACAGTTTAGATAATTTAAGTGATAATGAGAGTATTTATAATATAGAGAGTATTAACATGATAAATTCAGACTCGAAAGATTCAAGTAGCACAAATAGTGATTTAGAAGAGTATATATGTGCATTCATAGAAGAACAACATAAAGAAGAATATAAATACATTAATTTAAGTTGGCCAAAAAAATGTCATAGGTGTAGTAAATTAATTGCAAATAAATACTATAATACATATTCAATATTGTGCGAAAAGTGTTATAATAATAAATTATTAGAAATTAATTCAGCTGAATCACAAGAAAATATTGAAATATTAGGAAATATTGTTTATAGTATAGAAAAGCAAAAAAATAGTTCTTTAATTACCATAAATTGGGAAATAGAATTAGCAAAAGAACATAAGATACAAACAACAGTTATGATAGATACAGGGAGTACAAAAAGTGTCATAAGAGAAGAGTTAGTACCAAAAAAATATAGACAAAAATTAGCAAAAGCAGTGAGAATAACACCGTTTGATGAGAGACCAGTTTACTTAACACATTGTATTAATAATGAGTCTAATAAAGTAGAAAAACAACAATTTAATTTACCACTAACATTTGTTTCACCAGTAGGATCATATCCATTTATTTTAGGATTAAACTTTTTGAAAAGTTTGCAAGGTTTTTTATTTATGAATTCTAACATAACATTTTTCAAAATAGGCATTACAATAACTAATCAAAGTAATACAGTAGAAACATACAAAAGCATAAGTATATAAGAGTCTAATAGCCAGGATAGTTATTATTTAGAGAACTCAAAAAAAAAAAAATGATGAGCACAATAATATAGAAGAGTTTGATGAAGAAATATTTGATTTAATATCCGATTTTAGAAGAAGGGAACCGTATAGAAATATTACAGTTAGATAGACCAAAGAGTTTAGAAGAATTGTTACACTTAGCAGAACAAACTAGAATTATAGGAGAAGACCCACAGTTACATTGGAATAAAAATAAAAGACTAGCAAAATTAGATATAATTAATCCAGATAATCATAAAGACAACTGATATGCCTTGTAGTTTAATAGATAAACAAGAGTTTGAACAACAAATAAAAGAGTTGTTAAATTTAAAAGTAATTAGACCTTCTAAGTCTAGACATAGATCATCAGCATTTATAGTGAGAAAACATTCAGAACTAAAGAGAGGTAAGGTTAGAATAGTTTATAATTACAAGAGATTAAATGATAATACATATGAACATAGTTATAAGTTACCAAATAAGGATGAGCTTATAAATAAAATTATAGAGAGTAAATATTTTAGTAAATTTGATTGTAAATCAGAATTTTAGCAAATATGATTAGCAGAAGAATCAATTGAGTGGACAGCTTTTATTTGTCCAGAAGGACATTTTGAGTGGCTTGTTATATCATTTGGTCTTGAAAATGTTCCATCGATCTTTCAAAGAAAGATAGATCAAATTTTCAAGAAATATGATAAATTTTGTAGTGTTTATGTAGATGATATTTTAGTACATAGTAAAAATAGAAATGCACATAGAAAGTATTTAGAGATAGTTTTACAAGAATTTATCAATAATGGAATTGTGATTAGCAAAAATAAAATAGTATTAAAAAAGCAAGATATAGAATTTTTAGGATTGTATATTAAGTCAGGTACAATACATTTACAAAATCATATAGCTAAAAAAGTCTTAGAATTTCCAGATAAGTTAGGAGACAAAAAACAGTTACAAGCATTTTTAGGATTGTTAAATTATTCAAGAAATTTTATCCCTGATTTAGGAAGAAAAATAGCAGTATTACACAGTAAAACTAGTAAAACAGGACAAAAGTATTTTAATAGTGAAGATATTAAAGAAGAAATTACTAAACTTAAGTCATTAACATTACCATTAGATGATAGTTATAAAGTAGTCAAAACAGATGCTTCATCATTAAGATTGGCAGGTATACTATACCAGAAAAAACATAAGGAGTCATCAAAGTCTGACAAACAAGTTTGTAGATATTCATCAGGAAAATTTAGTGATGTACAGTCAATATTACCATCAACTGATTTAGAAATTTTAGGAATAATTAACTCACTTGAAGCATTTTCTTTATTTTTACATAATGAAGTATTTACAATTAGAACAGATTGTCAAAATATAGTTTCTCATTATAACAAGATACATGCTAATAAATAGGCAGCCCGAAGATGAGTTAATTTTATTGATTCAATTACAGGAAATGGTTTTAAACCAATTTTTGAACATATAAAAGGTAATGATAATACATTTGCTGATATCTTATCAAGATTACTTTGTTGAATAGGAATGGAATATCATGGATCATCATCATCAAATAGCACAAGACCACAAGGCAGAAGAGCACCCTTCAATAGCATAATGATGCACCATGGACCTCCACCATTCAATGGATTCCAAAATAGCATAAGCAGACCAGCATCACCACCAGTACCCACTTTCAACTTTAATGGAAATATTGTTGAAGGAATCAGAAATCCAACTCTGAGGTATAGGTCAAGAGTACCAGGGCTTTCTAATAGGCAACAGGTTCTCTTAGATAATTTTTAGAACATCCAAATCAAACAACCAAGCATGAGGTTAGGTAATGAAAAATTAATTAGAGTCCTAGAACAAAAGTTTGATAGTTTTAATTTTAATTTCCATCAAAGCTAGCATCATATTCATTATTTTGAGCACAACCTTCAAGTCATCTCTAGAGACCACGGGTCATTACTTAGTAAGTTTATTAAAATGAACCAGGAACTCCAAGCTCTTAGAATGCAACAGAAGGCAAATGACAACCTGAAAACAGAATTGAAAATAGGTTTGGAAATTGACCAACATAAAAATAAAGAAAAAGAAGTTATTAAACTCATAGAACAAGAGGCTAATGAGCTCTTAGAAGAAGACATTGAAATGGAGCAGCATCAGAATCTGAGTGACAAAGAAAAATATGAAAGATATGAAAGTTTTCTTAGGAATATACCTTTAGACTTAATAATAGATTATATCCTATTAGAAGAAATTTCAAAAGCAAAATTAAGAATAATGCCACCAGATATGCAAAATGAGATTCTAAGTAGAGCATCACAGTCCATGAAAAAGTTACAATTACAATTACAATGTGTTTTGTATCAGTCCATCTTTGATCCAAAATCAGGGATTGATATTATTACAAAGATGTATCCGCCATGTCTTTGTGATAGTACAGAGAGTTGTATTTGTAAACCAGATGTTAGCATAGTTGTGGCCAGGATTGACACAAGAGATTATAGATCATGGCATTTTAGTTATGAGCATCAGGAAAAACATAATGTGGTAAAAGTTACCCCAGCCTTACTATTAGAGTTTGGCTATCTTGATAAAATATTCATCAACCATGTCTCCCAACTAGAATTTTTTTCCTAAAAAACTTATAAAAGTAGCAGAAGATTATCTAGAAAAATAGAAAGAAATTTGCATAAGTTTTATTACTAGTCATCCAAATTGGTATGTACATATGCATAAGGATAAAGTTAGGCATATAGCCATGATTAATGAAGAGTCCTTTAGACTATCTCATATCTCCTCACATAGGTGGACTCCTTCATATAAAAATATTCTAAAATTTTGAGGGATCCAAATGCTAGCCTTAGATGAGTTTGAAGATTTTAGGTATGACATGATATTAGTAGCAGAAGAGGAAGAAATGTATATTTAAAGTAAGACAAGGATCAGTCATCAGCCCTATTGGAAGCCTCAAAATTTCAAAGAAGAAACAACAGAAATGTACTACAAGGTGAAAGAAGATAGAGAAAGAGATGCAGAGCTAATAGATGGCGATGAACAGTACTGGAATAATTTGATAGAAGAAGAGCTTCATAACATCGACAACATGATGGAAGCATAAAGAGCTGGCAGTAAATTAGCATAAGTTGAATAACATCATGTAAAATAATGTATTTCCAGACAGAAATGTCAACATCATTGTGGACCCCGCTACAATAATAAAATAGTGCCATAAGAGTAAATAAAGAAAAGATCTTGATCCACTATGGATTTTTCATACACAAAATGTCCTTTTGGTTAAGAATGAATAGTGCTAGACCCTTTTCGCTAAAACTCCCTTTTCTTATTCATCGTATTCTCAACAAAAGAGAGAAGGAAAAATAAAATTTTCAATTATTCTCCTAATTTTAATCTAATTTGCCTCAAATTCTCATTGTTTTTTAGATGGTTAGTAGATTGGATTGGAAAGTGTAGTCTTAATCCTTAGTTTGCACTGAGAAAGCCCCATTGATGTATCATCGAGAAGTGAGTGATTGCAAGCGCTTACTATATATAATTTAAAATACTGAAGTATTGCTTAATATTCATGAGAGTCGATCATTAGACTCTTTACTTACAAGTAAAAAATATATCAATACATCGTCGTATTAGTAAGTAGTCGCAATGAACATGGAACTTAAGAACTTTTAATCATTCGAGTTCTATACAGTGCCCTAAAGTGTGCATAGATCTTCTTGTATCTTGCAATCTCCAAATTCAAGGTTGCATGCATTACTGCGATTTATTCATATTTTTACATTCTAACACAAAGTATGGGCCTTTACCATGGGCCGGACCGAAACAAGGTAATGGCTTGGTCCAAAAAAAGCCCATTTTCCACCGGATGGGTAGCCATCTTACTGTTATTTAACAAAACAATCTCAGCCGTCCAATCCACCCAAAACCCTAAACCCTCTCTCTTATAACATTTCCCACACTGTCTGGCGCCTCCATGCTCATAGCGCGCAGAGACACACAGAGCCCCTCTTAAGCCATTAAGGAGGAGACCCAAACCCCAGAGCACCAACCATGGCGGCCCCAGCTATCGAGTCCGTACAATGCTTCGGGCGGAAGAAGACGGCGGTGGCAGTGACCTACTGCAAGCGCGGACGCGGCCTGATCAAGATCAACGGCTGCCCAATCGAGCTCGTCGAGCCGGAGATCCTCCGATTCAAGGCCTACGAGCCGATCCTGCTGCTCGGACGACAGCGCTTCGCCGGCGTCGACATGAGGATCCGAGTGAAAGGCGGAGGCCACACCTCCCAGATCTACGCGATCCGTCAGAGCATTGCCAAGGCCCTCGTGGCGTTTTACCAGAAGTACGTGGACGAGCAGAGCAAGAAGGAGATCAAGGACATCCTGATCAGGTACGACAGGACTCTTCTGGTCGCTGACCCCAGGCGCTGCGAGCCCAAGAAGTTCGGCGGTCGCGGTGCCAGATCCAGGTTCCAGAAGTCGTACCGTTAAGAGGTTGCCTCTTTGCAGTTTATGTTATTTACTATGTCAATCGGTGTTTTGTTTGAATTCCTAGTTTGAGTTTTTGCTGCGGATTTTGGAAGTGTTTTGGTGAGACCTTGTCCTGGATATTTTATGCTTAGTTATAATTTGACGCTATTTTGAAGAATGCTGGAATGTTTCCGGGTTTGGTTTTCGGTCTTCGATTCTTCGATTCTTCACTTAGAGAATGTTGCTCTTACTATAGTTGATTGAGGAGGTTGCAATTTGATGAGGCCAAAACACGGAACAGGATGCTGTATTCATGTTCAGGGTGGTTGGAGTGTCTTAAGGTTAGGGTCAATTGGGTAGGGATTTTCATTTGATATTTGCTGCGGCTGGCTTTTGATTTCCCTGCGTTTCTTGCTCAGTTTTCCCAATGCTAATCTTTTGTCTGAGAGGCTATATCGTAAAGATAATCGTGCAAGTGCTGTTGTCCCATGTTTGCATTGGCATGTGCCTAATCTACTTGTTCTCAACTTTCTGATCAATCTTCATTGGACCTTTTGCCTAGAACTCTATTAGGGTTTACGCCTCCTAGAACTCTATTAGGGTCTCACTTTGCCCTTTTAATTCAAAAGTTACTACTTTGCCATCTGAAACTTAAGATTCATTCTACTTCAACTTGTGGAACCTCTTCTCCCTAAAACTTATAGGCCCCCTCTTAAAACATATGTGGGACCCAACCCAATAAAACTATGCCACATTGCAATAAATTTGATTATAAATCTTCATTATGCGTTAATATTCAACAATCGGAGACCATTAAGTTTAAAAGAAATTAAAGAGATAAAAAAAAATAGAAAAAATAAAATTGATTAGCTTGGCCACCCAAACCAAATCCACATAATTTAAGTTTTATAAAGACGCTGAAAGTTTTGGAGGGCAAAATAGGATTAAAATCAAGTTCTAGTGGGCAAAATGAAGCGAACTTTGAGTTTCAGAGAGTCAAGTGGTGATTTTTGTGTTACAGATAGCAAATTGAGATTAAAATTGAGTTCCAAGAGCGTGGCTAAAAATAAGCCATAAAATAAATATAAGCAAGGGCACTTGCAGATATACTTGCGATCATAAATTTTGACTCGTATAAATGCTATTGGAGGAGATTCAAGTGATGCCTTTAAATCCATGCAAATATTACTTGGAGTGAAGCAACATAAAGTTTCGATGGGTAAGCAATTATCTGGGTCGTGCCTTTTTAAAATACTTTGGGCCAGCAGGCTCGTTTAACCCCTCTACATGAAGCCCATATGACTTGGACTAAATACTTCTTAAAAAATCTCCGAAATCTCCCATTCTCCTTTTTCATTTTCTCTTTCCTAGAAATGATAAGAGCAGTTCCATCGTGGGCTATTGCCCGATGGACTAGCTCTCAAATAGGGCCAGAGAGCCCGAGTGGGGAGGTCCAGCATGTGCTGGTGATGAAGCCTGAACGGGCCTGAGGGAGAGGCCCGACAGGAGTTGCCAGCCCGAAGGCCACGTGACGCAAGGCTGAAGTCTGGGCGACGTCAGCCATCATCTCCTTTGCATTTTTGGGCCTCAACCTTACAGTTACTCAACCTCTGTCATCCTTGGAAGTTGCGGAGCCAAACAGCGCGGGGCTGCTCCAACGCAAGTCAGGATCGTGGGCTTCCTGGAGTCAACATCGTGCTTTCCCGAAGCCGGCGTCGTGACTTCCTCGTAGATGGTTGTCAGAGAAGATGCAGAAGATGCATAATTGAAGAACCTTTCCGATAAACAAACAAAGAAGGAAGAAGGAAGTGAAGAAGAAGAATTGAAGAAGAAGCATAACCAAATCTGCAAAGAATAAGGAAGAAGGAAATCT
>JADOBS010301086.1:0-11542 GCA_015708375.1 Cydonia oblonga
ATAAAGCGTAAATGACAATCGACGGTTAAATATAAATTTAAGGTTTATGAATTATAGTGTTGGATTTCGAAGCTGACCCCTTCATGAAAGTTGTAAAGTTTGTCACTATGAGTGATTGTATATATATTTTTTTTTTACATTTTTTACACTTCTACAATAATTATTATTAATTTTTATTAATTTTTCCCTCAAATAAAAAACATTAGTCATGAGGGTTTGGAGGATTTTAAAAATCTAAATGATAATGTAAGTGTAACCATTATCTACTTGTGGAGGAATAATGATGAATCACGAGTGTTTATATATTCTTTCACATTTTTCATACTTGTATGTATGTCTTCTTAGTTCTTGCCTATACAAATACTATATTAGTTTATTTTAATTTTGGACAACTACATGTTAAGTAAAATTTATCCTAGTAATGATAATAAGGAACTCTCATAATAAAAATAAATAATGACTAAAACTTTTTTTTTTATATAGAATAATAATACAGAACTATATATTTAATATAGAATATATTGTATATATTAATATGGCTATTGTGTTTTATAACAAATCTTTTAGTAATTAAACTTTAAAATTATCAAAATAATTTTTTCTTAACGGGTCGAAACGGGTTACCCACGTGTTATCCACGTGTATACCCGTTAAGAACCTGTTCTTAACGGATCACTCGATAATGACCCGATAAGTTATCGTGTTGACCCGAAATCCGTTATTTTCGTGTCATGTCATCGTGTCGTGTCAAAAACTGCTGGGTCTAGAGCAGAGACCTCAGTTTTATCCTTTTTACCATGGAGTTTAATAAGGTTCTCTCCCATTAAGTGATCCTTATCAAAGAGTAGCCTTATCACCGTGAAACACTTATGCATTATATCAGCTAGAAGAGTTCTAGTTACATCGATAATGTATCTGACTTGAAACTTTAAGTAATACAAGTCTACCACAAGCGTCAATCCTAATCTCCTTGTCATTCCAAATGTCTTTAATCAAATCACCAAGTGTTTGCTCTCATATAGAACTTACATTCTCCCACTAGAGCAAATACTTTGTCAACTTGTATAGTTTATACTTAATATGGAATGAATCTGAATTAGCCATGAGATTAGTATTTGACATTTCCTCGATTTACCAGTCTCTGTCATTAACAAGTATTCATGAGAACTATTGGGCAACACGCTCAACCTTTCAAAGAGTATCGTCCCCATAATTACTTACAATGAAACTAACCAACACATGAGATTCCAACAAGATATATAAACAATGTAAGACATGACTGGATATGTATTTGTAATATGTCAAACATCTGGTCCCCTTAAGGATTGAAAACAATCCCAATGCTTCTGAACGAAGCCCTTAGGTTGTTTTTCCTTCATAATATTTCAAGATCATTAGTCATCCTGCATAAAAACATTCATGTATTATCATAACTTTATGCTGTATACTTTTTGGGAACTTTAACCACCTTACAGCATTTTCTTTATTAGCTAAGAAGCCTTTATTACTAATACTTAAATACAACTTCCAAAACATGAACGGCAACTGAAGAAAACTAACATTTAAAATAAACTTGATATGCAGCTCCCACTAATTTCCTGCGGCATCAGTTTGCTCCCATTGGTTTCTTGCATGAGTTTGCTGCATCAAAATCACCCAATAACCCCATGCTCGTGACATGCTTCTTGAAAACTGCCATGGGAACAGCCTTTTTCAATGGATCAGCAATCATTGAATTAATCGCCAAGTAATCAATCTTGACCAAACTAGCTACCACTTTTTCTCGAGTAATGAGATACTTGATATCTAAGTTCCTTGTTGCATTTGACCTTTTATCATTCTAAGTGACAAATATAGCGGCGTTGTTATCACAATAAATCTGTATAGGTCTCGAGATTGAGTCCACCACTTGTAGTCGTGTTATGAAATTCTTCAACCAAATGGCTAGATTCAATGTTTCACAATAAGACAAGTATTCTGCAACCATAGTTGAAGCAGCCAGAGTGTTGTTTTACACTCTTCCAAGAGACTGCTCCATATGACATTAAGAAAACATAGCCCCATGTTTATTTCATATCATTTGGACAACCCGCGAAATCTAAGTCACTGTAACCTTCTAAAACTATGTTTTATGTCCTCCTGTAGACTAACATATGATCTTTGGTCCTATGTCCTTCAGCAGACTAATGTATGATCTTTAGTTCTCTGAAGATATCTCAGCACTCTTTGTGCTCTGTTCTAGTAAGCCTCTCCAGCATTGGATTGGAACCCACCGGCTAAGTCAGGCCTTGTGCACACTTGTGCATACATCAAACTCCTAACCAAAAATGCATATGGCTTGTTTTCCATAATCTCTCTCCAAGTCAGCATTTGGAAATTGTAGCTTACTCATTTTATATCCCTTTGATATAGGCATTTTGTATTTCCACATGAAGACATTAAATCTTTCCAATACCTTTTCAATGTACGCCCTCTGTGACAATCCCAGCAAGCCTCTTCTTTTCTCTCTTTTTATCTCAATCCCTAGGACAAAAGACCATCTCCAACTGAAAGGTCTAGAGGGCCGAAAATAGCCCGAAACCGTCTCCAACTGAGGGCTAGGCCAGAGGGCTCATGGGCCCCACAGAATCTGAAAGGCCCAAAGGACTGGCCCAATCCAGCCAACCAACTAGCCCGGGGCTGGCCAGAAATTCAAAAAATCATGTCGGATATAACCGACATAAATGCTTAAACAAAAATTTGAATCCAACGGCTACTCAGCTAGCCGTTGTATTCAATTTTTTCTTTAATGAATTTAAACCTTTTTTTCCTATAAATTACCTAAGCCATTCCTACACCATTTCTCACATAATTTTCTCCATTTCTATTTTACAAAATTTGTTTCATATTTTTTTCCCTATGACGTCACTTAGCTGTTGGATTTGAATTTAAGTTGTAGTTTTTAAGTAATAAATTATGTTTGGCCCTATGACCCTTGGCCCTAGGTTAGAGACGGTTTTTTGTGACAGAGCTAAAACGAGCCTTATGGCCCTTTGGCTCTCGGTTGGAGATGGAGGCAAATATGGCCCTGTACTGTTCATTAAAATATTAATTTCTTGAAGGACCAGAGGGCTAAAAAGAACCCTCTGGCCAGCCCTCGGTTAGAGATGGCCTAAGTGGTCTCTCCCAGGTCTTTCATCTCGAAGTGTCTTTGCAACAAAACGTTGGTTTCATCCAACAAGCTATGACTGTTTGTGGCAAGCAATATTTCATCCATATAAAAACTAGGATGATAAAATTGCTTCCACTGACTCTCAAATAAACACCATTGTTTGAGGGGTTCTCTGTGAAAACATTCCTTTTTACAACTTGATGAAATTTTAGGTACCATTGTCTTGCTGTCTATTTTAATCCATTTGTCCGCTTTTGGACTTAAGATGGCTTGTTTGAAAGTCCCAGAATCATCTAACTTTGATAAATTGAAACCGGACTCTGCCAAATACACAAAATCTGATGAGAATGTTGACTTTCTCACCCTATTTGATTTTCTCTAAACAGTGGAACATCACCAACTGCCAAAACTGGTGAGTCCAGTCCGTGGTTGCTACCTTTTGCAGCTGCTTCCTCCACGTGACCTTCCTGATTTCCTGCATGCTGTTCACCATTTAATAATACCTAAATTTCAGTGCCATGCTTTAGTCGGTGGTCATTGCCACTTGGAGTTGTCACCTCCATGTACCCTGCATTATCATCACTTCGCTGCTTACCATGCAACAACACATCAATATTACAATTGCCATGCTGAATCAAAAAATCATCATTATAATTACCATCACTTTCTTCCACTTGGTTTGGAAATTCAATTATTGATGCTGCATTCTATCACATTGTTATATGAATGTATTTTGTATTGCATAACTGAAGCTGTATAAAGGTATAAATTACAAGAATTGTGATGCTATTCCAGGTAAACTGGAACTAATTCTATGCTATTACAATCATTTCCTACAATCACTCCAAGATGGATTAATGTATCCTACAAACACTCAAATTATATCAGATAGTTGATTATTTTATTTCCTTTAACATTTCCCATCAAGTTGGAGTGTGGATGTCAATGACACCCAACTTGCTAAGATGGGAGTGGAAGGCAGGTGTTAGTGGCTTCGTAAATATGTCAGCTATATTCCTTGTTTGCACATAAGTGGTCTTGACTTCTGCCCTTTGAATCTTTTCACGGACCATGTGACAATCCAGTTCTATGTGTTTGGTCCGCTCATGATACATGGGATTTGCTGCAATATGTAAGGCAACTTGATTGTCACAAAACAATCTCGCTGGCTCAGGGTGATGTACATGCAAATTTTTCAATAAAGTACCTTAACCAAGTAAGCTCACAAGTGGTTGCAGCCATGGAGCGATATTTAGCTTCTGCCGAAGATCTTGTGGCCGTGACTTACTTTTTATTTTTCCATGATACAAGTGACTTACCAAGAAAAATGCAAAAGCATGTCACTGATCGGGGTGTGATCGGACATCTAGCCCAATTCGCATCACAATAGCCAATCAAATTGAGTTGGTTTCCTAAAGAAAACAATAGACCTTGTCCTGGTGCTTCCTTCAGGTATTAGAGAAGACAGTGTGGTGCCTTAAGATGATGAAGCTTCGGTTCTTGCATGAACTGGCTGAGAGTGCTCACTGCATACGTAATCTCTGGCCTTGTGATTGTAAGATAGATCAATTTCCCAATCAAACATCGATATCGAGTTGGGTCCTTGAGAGCATCACTTTCTATTGTTATCAATACCAAATTAGGTTCCATAAGTACTTTGGCAGGTTTTACTCCAAGTAAACCGGCTTTCTCCAATATATCCAGGGTATATTTACATTGACAAATGGAAATCCCAGCTTTGGAACATGCAACTTCTACACCAAGGAAATATTTTAATGGTCTGAGATCTTTAATTCGAAAACAACCACTGAGAAACTTCTTAAGGTTACTAATTGCTTCCTCATCATTCCATGTAGTGATCATGTCGTCAATGTAATGCAACACCACAGTAATAGAATTTTCATGAACCTGAGTAAACAACAAGTAATCAACACGTGACTGTTGGAAACCAATTTCTTGAATGGCAGCTGAGAATCGTTGGAACCAACTGCGAGAGGCCTGTTTGAGTCCATATAAAGATTGTGGAGTCGACAAACCATGGTCTCCCCCTGTCGACGATAACTAGAAGGCGGTAGCATATATACTTCCTCAGGTAGTGCACCATGAAGAAATGCATTTTGCACATCCATCTTGTGCAAAGGCCAATTCCGAACAGCAGCAATAGTCAAGAGACAACGAACAATAATTAGTTTAGCAACCAGAGCGAATGTTTCTTTGTAATCGATGCCCTCACGTTGAGTGAACCCTTTTACGACAAGGCGGGCTTTGTACCGTTTGATGGTATCGTCTGAATGGTACCATAGTCCATTTACATCCAATGGTATCATCTTGAAGACCCATTTACATCCAATGGGTCATTGTCTAGGAGGCAAAGGAACCATAGTCCATGTGTGGTTGTCTTCAAGAGCTTGAATCTCAGAATTCATGGATGCAATCCATTTGGGGTTATGACGGGCCTACTCATAAAAAGCTGGTTCGACCAGGTGACATACGTTGTGTACAAATGATTGGTGAGCATGAGATAAACAAGAGTAGGAGACGTACCGTTGAAGTATATATCGCATATTGAACATGGAGGAAGGAACAACGCTGGGCATAAGTAAAGCAACATGATGAGTTTGATAGTCACTGAAATGAGCAGGTGGATTTGTAATTCGGTCGAATCGACGAAGTAGAGGAAGAGCGGGATGAGGTGGAGGAACGGGTTCTGGTGATGGCAACAAGGTGTCTGTTGCGGGTGGTGAGAGGTTCTTTGTGTTTTGTATGTGAGAGTTTGAACTTATGAGGTCTGTAGATGGGGAATGGGAAGATGATAATAACGAGGTATCTGTGTTAGAGTTTGAATTTATAGGTCTGTAGGTGGGCTTAGATTTGATGGTGTAAGTTCTTAGGCTGAGACTAAAGGAGAATTTGTGTCATCATGAGGAATGGATAATATGGGGGAATTTAGTGCGAGGTAGCTAAAGGAAAAATGTGCTCGTGAAAAACGACGTCACGAGATGTGAAGATTTGCTATCTATCAAGGTCATAGACTCGATAGCCTTTTTGGCCAAGGGGATATCCCAGAAAAAAAAATAGCGACGTGCACGTGCGTCAAACTTGTGCGAGGGAGTAAGATTGGTGGCATAACATAAACACCCAAAAACCCGGAGATGAGAATATTCGGGTGATGTGCCGTTCAAGAGTTCATAGTGAGATTTATGTGAAAGTAACGGTGTAGGAAGGAGATTTATTAGATAACAAGCGGTTTGGATACTTTCCCCCCAAAACTTTAAAGGGAAATTGGCTTGAAAACGTAATGCACGACTAACATTCAAAAGATGTCGATGTTTGCACTTAACCACCCTGTTTTGTTGAGGGGTGTGAGCACCAGTATGTTGGAAAATGGTGCCATAAGCGTCTAAAAACGCACGCATCGATACACATTCACCCCTATTGTCGGCACATAGAGCTTTAATTTCACTATTAAATTATGTTTGGACCCAAGAAAAAAATGATTTCAACAAGGCTTGTCTATCAGATTTAAAACGCATGAGATGAACCCATGTGAAGGGCGTAAAATCATATACAATAGTTAGGAAATAACGTGCTTCAGAGTGTGTATGAACTTTGTGTGGTCCCCAAATATCACAATGAATCAAATCAAAAGGTGCAACCAATTTTATTGAACTTGAAACAAAAGATAAGCGAGTTTACTTTGCTAAAGAACAAACATCACAAACATGCTTAGAATCAATTATGATTTCTGGGATGGCCTGGGATAAAGAGTGAAGAGGGACTGATGATGGGTGTCGAAGACGTTGGTGCCAAAGTCCCAAGGTGCGGTTAACATGATTAGCTAGGTAAGGGTTTTGGCTTGGTGTGAGGTAGTAGAGCCCATTAAAATGCTTGCCCTGGCCAATCGTCCTCTTCGTATCCATGTCCTGCACAATACAAAAATCCGGATAAAATATCACGATACATCCCAACGCCCGAGTTAGTTTACCCATAGACAACAAGTTCACACAAAATTTTGGTACATGTAAAACTCCATCAAGAGATATCTCTGGTGACAATTTAATAGACCCAATGCTTTCAATTGCAGCTTGTCTTCCATTTGGTAAACCAACAAAATCATGTTGTGTTTTAGTTTTATTATGACTGGGTGATAGATGAGAAATGTGATCCGTTGCCCCGCTACCTATAATCCAATATAATGTTGAATGCGGATCATGTTGGGCAATATTGTAGGTGGGTGTATATATACTTGTTGCATGTACGAATGGCTGATCTTTACCGCTTTTATTGAGAAGTAGAGCCATGAGTTGATTGTACTCCTCAATTATGAACGTTAGGTTGTTGGAGGTTGATGCCTTGGTTGCTTGCGACTGAAGCGTTTCAACATTGTGGGATGCTGGATTTGTATATTTATTCCTGGGCTGCACATTCTTCCTATGCCATTTGTGACCTTCGGGAAATCCTATAAGGAAAAAGCAACGTTCTATTGGATGTCCTCCTTCATAGTAGTTGCATTTGAATGTCTTGCTTGAATTGGAGCTACTAGCACCAAAGCCTCCTTTTGGCGTTGTCGAACGACTTGTTTTCATTGCGTGGGTAGTAGGTTCACGACGATTTGCCATATCTATTTGGCATTCGTGTTGTAGAAACAACCCATGAACTCGTCGTGTATCTGGGAGTGGACTCATCATCAAGATGGAGCCTCATATGGTTGAGTAACTCTCGTTCAACCCCATTAAAAACTGCATGATCTTCTCTTTTTCCTCCATTTCTGCACATATCTTAGATCCCTCAAGATGGAGCCTCATGGTATGATGCCAATTCATCCCAAAGACCCGTCAACTTTGTGTAATAATCTGAAACAGATAGTTGTCCTTGTCGGCGTTCGACAATTTCTTGTCGAATTTGATAGATCCTTAAACCGTTTCCTTGCGAGAATCGATCCTCAAAATCCTTCCATGTTGTTGATGCAGATTTCCAGTAGAGTATACTGCGAGTCATCTTGCCTTGCACGGACTGCCAAATCCATAACAAGACCATGTTGTTGCAACTCTGCCAAATTGAATACTTGGCAACAGTGATTGCAGGGCTCTTGATTGATCCATCAATAAACCTAAGTTTGATCTTAGCGCTGAGAGCGATGCGAATATAGCGGCTCCACTATCCATAGTTGTGTCTGTCAAGAAGTTGTTAGACTAAAACAAGACTTGGTGAATCTGAGTGGTGTAAGATGAGAGGATCGGATGCGTGTGGCATCGCCTCTGTTGGTTTTTCGTCGCTCATGTTAGCTGTGTTTAATGGAAAGAATTTGGGTTGTGTTTGTAGCGGAAGTGGAATGGGCTTCTAGAGTCACCAAGATCGGTGCTCTGATGCCATATCAAATTGTTATGTGAATGTATTTTGTATTGCATAACTGAAGTTGTACAGAGGTAGGAATTTATACAAGAATTGTGATGTTATTCTAGGTAAACTGGAACTAATTATATGCTATTACAATCCTCTCATGCAATCACTCCAAGATGGATTATTGTATCTTGCTATCATTCCAAATCATATTAGATAGTTGACTATTATATTTCCTTTAACACATTCTGATTGTTTTTCTACATTACCCCATTTCACTATCTTCCTCAAATATAAAATTGTCAGTTCTTGTGCTTGCATAATCGTCCATCTCTAACTCCATAAACAACTTGGTAGATTAGTCCTACAAATCACACTCCTTACCATGTTCCTTAGAGGTCTATTTCTTCTCTCAACCACTTCGTTAGGGTATTGAGCTACCATTCCATTTTCTTGTAGAAAAAAGGGCAAAAGGGACTAAGGTGTATGCCATTTTGTGTGTATCTACCATGGTATTCACCTCCCTTATCAAACCAAACCACTTTAATTTTCTTTTCCAATTGTTTTTCAACCTCACTTTTGTAAATCTTATAAGTTTCAAGTGCATTTGATATTTTTTGAAATTAGGTTACGAAATATTTATGTTCCTCTATAGTTTGCGATGGGAAAAGACCACAGAAGTCTATGTGGACGATTTATGAAGTTTCTTTGCTTCTTGTTGAGACTTTCTTTCTACTACTTGTTATTTTTCCTTTAGCATTATCCACACAGAACTCAAAACCATTAAAAGTTTAATGGAGGCAAAATATTATTTTTGACAAGTAACTCTATCCTTTGTTTTGAAATATGACAACCTCTTTTGCTATAAGTTTGATGATTGTTGAGTCTTAGTATGTTCATTTTGAATGTTAAAATTAAATTCGACTTTATTGAGTTTTTATTTCAAATATGCCATCATAAAAATAAAATAAAAAATAGTACCAACTTGAGAAGATTTGTAAAATATATTGAAGCCAATATTATTTATAGTAAAATAAAAAGTAGCTTTTTAACCAAAATGGTCCCTGAGATTTGCAAAACACATCACTTTGGTCCCTGAGATTGAAAATCAATAGAAATGGTCCTGAGATTGTCCATCATCCATTATTTTGGTCATTCCATTAAAAACTCCGTTAAGTGTCCTGGAGCTCTTGGCCAGAAGTTTGGGCAATATTCGAAGCTTCGTAACTCAATCGTTTCTTAACCAAATTCGACCATAATATATCAAAATAAAGATAGGGATGTGTAGAACAAGATTATACCTATTTAGAAGCCCAATGGTTGCCGGAGATGGCCAGAAAATAACTTGAAAGGTGACTGGTCCGCAGGAAAACTGGAAAACTTGCCTGAAACTGGGTAAACTTTAAATGTTCATAACTTCTTCAATGCTCAATGAAATCAAGTGATTCAAAAATGAAAATCATACTTCTCAATTAGACGAATAGAATTGTACCTTTCGATATGGCTAATTCACCGTGGTTTGCCCATAAAATGGCTCGAATGTGGCTAACTCGAGACCAAGACAACTACTTTTGAGCCGTTTTCCGGCCACGACGATATAGCTGTTAAAAAAAAAAAAGGTATCATTCTCTTTGTCTCGTCGAGAAGTATAATTTTTGTTTTTAAATCATTCAATTTCATTGAGTATTGAAGAAGTTATGAACGTTTAAAGTTTACCTAGTTTCCGGCGAGTTCTCCAGTTTTCCCGCACACCAGTCACATGTCAGGCTATTTTCTAGCCATCTCCGGCAACTATTGGGCTTCCAAATGGTATAATCTTGTTCTGCACTTTCCTATCTTCCTTTTGATATATTATGGGTAGAATTTGGTTAAGAAACGATTGAGTTACGAAGCTTTGAAAATTGCCCAAACTTTCGACCAAGAGCTCCGGGACACTTAACGGAGTTTTTAATGGAATGACCAAAATAATGGATGGTGGACAATTTCTGGTATCATTTCTATTGATTTTCAATCTCAGAGACCAAAGTGATGTGTTATGCAAATCTCAGGAACCATTTTGGCTAAAAAAAAACCATAAAAACTCAACAAAACTAACTTTGAAACAGAATCAGCTTCCTTCTCATGGAAGGCACATAGACAATGTTTTCTAATTCTAAACAAAAATCCAAAACCTAAAGCCTAACACTTCCTAAAGCTTTGACTTCAACTTTTCTTCCATTGCCAACTGAAACTTTGACTTCATCCTTATTTGGTGTTCTCCTTATGATGAAGTTCTGCAATGAATTCATAACATGAATAGCAAAGCTAGAGTCAAGCCACCATTAAGTGCTATGTATATCAATTAAAGTAGACTCAAAACAATCAAAAAAGTTTTTACCTTTCTTCATGTGGTAAGCCGAGCCTTATACAAAAATAACATTTGAGAATCGATGGCTTATTAGGTTTGGTGTTTCTTTTAGGAGAGGGAACCCTTTTGGTAGAATTCTTTCTAGTAGCAAATCCTTTGCATTGGTAGCATCTGTGAAGGCTCCTCGAACCACATCAGTCATGCTTCTTTTGATAATCAACCATGAAGTTTTGTTTGATTTGTGCCACTTTTCATACTTAGACTTTTGACTTGAGGTGCTTCCATCTGTTGGTGTAGGGGGCTTTTTAGTTCTAAGTGCTAAGTCACAATCCATGACACCTAGTATGATCTCAAGATCTTGCTTCCATTTCTTGATGTTGACACTAATAAGTGGTTCAACTGTATTAAAGTGCATGGAGCTAGGATTCATAACTGCCAAGGCACATAGTTCAAGTATTAATCTTTAAATCCCCAGACTATAAATCACCTTTTCAACATCTTTGGATTGATGAACATGTGAAGACTTTCTTTAATCAAAATTATAAACCTTTGTGGTTTGACTAGGGATGGGCACGGGCCGGGCCGAGATGGGTTTTACTATTTTAAAATTAAGAACTGGACCTAACCTAGCTCGTATAAAACAGGCCGGTTCCTACGGGTCCAACGGGTACCCTGTTTTTTTTTTTTTTCCTTCTAATTTTCAG
>JADOBS010301087.1:0-11545 GCA_015708375.1 Cydonia oblonga
AAAAAAAAAAAAAAAAAAAGATTAAAATTTAAACAGACGACCCCAGCCGAGCAGACACACCAACATCAAACTAAAGGGATGTTTGAGACTCTTAAGCACAGCAATAAGACCACTGTTCTTCCTCGCTAACGGAAGCAGCGGCCCCCGCCGAATCGGCAACAATGTCGTCGTAATCATCCTCGCTGCAATAGTAGAACCCATGGTTATTCATTGCAGTCAGGCTACAAGAAGAAGCTGACACCAGGTACGGCATGTTGTGGAAGGACCGGGCCAGGGTGGTGGCCACAGCCGCACTGGCCATTCCCCCATCGTCACCCTGCCCGCACTCCTCCGCGCGGTGCTTCAGCGTCTCAAACATGAGCTCGGGCTCATGCTGCATCACCCGCAGGACGTCCTCACATGACGGCCCTGACACAGCTCCCGTCACCGCGAAGCTGTGGGGACCATCGCTCTGCGAAACCCGAACAATGCTCGGGCCACCGAAGAGGTTGTGGACTCCTCCGAGCGCCTCCTGATAAGCCCCGCCCAGGAACATCCCCAAATAGTACTTTTGCCCACCGCCATTATTCCCACCATCGCCTTCCAGCTCATGCAGCGGCAGGCTAGACGCTCCGCCAATGAACTTGTCGATTTTCCCATCACTGTCACAGGTCAAGTCTGACAATACTCCCCTCGCCGCCGGCCGCTGATCGAGGCGGTGAATCGGGACTATGGGGAACATCTGCCCAATACCCCAGAAGTCTGGAATTGAAGTGAATACCGAGAGATTCACATGGTATGTACGGACCGCGTCGGATGCCCCGATTGCTTTCGAAAACATATCACAGAACCCATCGACGGTGGCTAATTGCTCAATACCGACAGACCCTTCTTTGAATTGTTCAACACTCCGTTGTTTCAAAAGATCAGCATACGTCAAACAAGCCTCGTACTCACCTCTGATAGCCGCCGCAGAGAGGTTCAGGTAATCGGCACGAGCTTCATCCGTCAGACCCTCAATGAAGTACTGAAGCTCAAAGGCGGACATGGGAGGAGCATCATCACAAGCACTGGAAGAAATAGCCTCAAATATGAGAACCGAGTGGTGGGAAACCAAGGCTCGGCCGCTTTCACTGCAAATCACCGGGTGCTTCACGGACCTTCGTTCACAGACGTTCCGAACCGTTCGGACAACGGCGGAGGCATACTCTTCAAGGCCGTAGCTGACCGAAATCTCCGAGTCACTAGATTTGGATCCATCGTAATCAATACCCAGACCGCCTCCAATGTCTATGACCTTCATGTGGGCACCGAGACGGACCAATTCGCAATATATCTGCGATGCCTCGGATACGCCATCAGCGAGCAGGGCCGTCGAAGGGATCTGAGACCCGATATGAAAATGCAACAACTGAAAGCAATCAAGCATACCCAGCTTATCAAGCTTCTTCACAACGCGTAAAATCTGAGTGGTGGTGAGTCCGAACTTTCCCTTCTCGCCGGAAGTCGAACCGAAATGGCCCGAATGCTTGGTCTTGAGCTTGGCCCGGACGCCAATCACGGGTCGTACGCCGAGCTTTTGGCTCAAATCAACAACCAAATCGAGCTCCTCCTCTTGCTCAAGAACAATCACGGTGTTCAAGGCGAGCTTGCGGGCGAACAGAGCCAGAGAGATGTACTCAAGGTCTTTGAATCCATTGCAGATGAGAAGGGCGTCGGGACTACCTTTGCACAAGCAGCTCATGGCCAAGAGGAGCTCCGGCTTCGACCCGGCTTCCAGTCCGAACCGGAACGGGGACCCGAACTTGACAATGTCCTCCACGACGAACCGGTCCTGGTTGCATTTCACCGGGTACACGCCCTGGTAGTGGGAGCCGTAGTCGTGGGACCGGATCGCCAGATCGAAGGCGCCCTGGAGGGACTCGAGCCGGTCCTTGAGCACATCAGAGAGGCGAACAATGAGCGGCAGCTGCAACCCAAGTCCGCACTCCGGTTTCGAATCCGAAACCTTCTTCACGATCTTCAGCAGATCGATCTCCTGGTGCGGCAGAGTCGCCGTCCCGTGAGGACGAACGGCGACGTTGCCGGAGGAGTTGACGGTGAAGTAGGGCCCACCCCAGGCGTCGATTCGGTAGAGGTCGGACGAGAGGGAAGGGGACCAATGGGAATTGTCGGCGGCGGCGGTGATGGTCGCCGGAGGAAAGCCTGAGAACGGCGACGCGGGAAGAGAGCTATCCCCGGCGAAAGCGTGGCCGGGAGGCCCCACAGCAGCATCCACGCAACAAGCCAGGGCCGGCATCTCTTCTTGGGCGACGATTAATCAATAAAAAAAAATGAAATTAAGATGAAAAAAATTAGAGAAACTTGGGGATTATGGTTTAAATCGTTGAATTGTGAGTTTGTAATGAATGGGGGCTTTAGAACCCGCCGAGGCCGGAGCCCCGGCTACCCCCACAAACGGAGCAGTAAAGGGGCCTACGGAAACCGGTCAGGAACCCAGAAACCCCTTCAGCCGGATCCGAAATCCCCACGCCGAAACCTCAGGAGAGAGAAAGAGAAACGTTTCGGAATGAAAATGGTGAAATTGTGCAGCTAAGAAAACAGGTTTTTAAGCACCGAAATCGGACCCAACCATGCAGTGCATGTCACAGGATAAGGACGAGGGAATGGCTGTTTGTGGGTTGTTTGGCACCTGAGAAAAATGGAAATGGAAAATAGGCACCCTAAATTTGGGAAATTTTATTTTCCGGGAAAGGCCGAGAAAATTGCTGGCAAAATTAGAAAAAATAAATTGACTCTTGAGTTGGAGACGTTTCTTGTTTCTTACACGGAGGTTGTCAAGAAGCCGGAAATGTTAAGAAGTGGCGAGATTTGCATGAGAGCGCAGGGGTGTTTATATAGGGGGGAATCAAAGGGATTAGGGTTGGGCCGGTGGGACCCGTCTTCAGATTTGGGCCTAGACCAATAAATATCTTTATTTTAGGGTTTTTTCGTTACTTCTCTACGTAATATTCGATACACTACATATTAAATTTAATAATTAATGAGTTATATAACTTAATATGTAATAATTTTGAGCTATTAAAAAATTCTAGATAGATCCCAAGTTACTTTTACTCCGTATCTTAGAAGATTATTTCATCTTCATCAATCTCAATACCATGTTGGATGATTCTCAAAAACACACTCCGATATTGTAGGAAAAATCTTAACTAATGAAGTAATAAACACGTTGATTAAAAAAAATATTTGACAAATGAGTTTCTTGCGTGGTTCAACTGAGCTTCTCGTGAGATTTAGATTTTTATTTACAAGTATTTATAGGAGCCACACATCAGCGACATCGTCAAGTTACCCCGTGGCCGTGTAGCATGATTTGGACCCACTCTTGGGTCGAAGCTGTGGAGCAAAAAATATTCAAGAAAAATATGGAGACGATACGTGAATTTTTGGGTAAAAATACAAAATTACCCTCGAGGCACATCGGGATTTCTACGAGCGAGCGAATGGAAATTCGGAAACCTCAGCGAATGGAAATTCCAACGTTCAAGGATTAGGATCGTGACGATCGACAAGGCTCAACATAACAGTGAATGGAGCGGCACCACCCCCATAGGGCACCACCGTGGCAACCACCACAGTGGCTACCACGGCGGCCACCTTCGGCAAAACCCACAGCTCCAAGACCACGACCCAAGCCGTGCCACTTCAACCTTCAAGGGCCTAAGCCCTAGCAGAGCCGGCCCATGCCGTCTAAACCCAACGCAAGCCTAACACGTTGCCAAGTCGAGCCCAAGCCTCGCACCCGAATGCACCACACATTAAGCAACCTACTCTCGTGGCCCAGCCTGCTCCCGTGGTTTCCCAAGCAGCCTAAGTAGACCCAAGATTAGCTCAACCGTCCCAACTTCAAATTTCAGGACCTACGATCAAATCAGGGGCATTTTCACCACATTTCTTTGCGGATTTGACACTTCCTAACTCACTCGCGCCCGAAGTTTTCCACCCTTCCACTGCTTAAGGAGGTGTATTCTTTCCAAACTCTTCCAATCCAAATGGCGAATAACACTTGTCCCGACAAGTCATATTGTTGATAAACGCCTTTGCACAACAGAAGACTTTAGTGAATCAGCTCTTACAACGCACTGAGATCCAACGTGCCCCATATGAGGTGTCCCAAAGTAGGATAACGGCAGACGAGGAACCTCTCCAGCAGCTTCCCGGCAAGCAGCCATTCGACTAGCCACGAATCGAGCGTTCGGGCAACGTACACTTCTGATTGGGCCCCCGAGATAACGTATACTCCCATCTTAGCGCGCGGATGAGCGTGCACTCTCGACTAGGCCCGTGGACGAGCATACACTCACGGTCGAGGCCACACTTCGATAATCAACATGAGCAGCCTTCCAGGCAAAGCGTTCATTTGCGGTTAGGCCCGCAAGGAGCATCTTCTACATCGCATCAGAGCAGGCAGCACGACGGATTGAGACAAACAGTCACTCAATCCAGTTCAAGTTCAACCGGCAACTTACAAAGAATTCCATTGCCTGCCGGGAACGGACCACATGCATCGCTACCGTGGCATAGACGAGCCAAGCACGTAGAAGAGCAGTCTGGACCAGCAGGTCAAGACCAAGGGTAGCTGAGAGCTCCACTACCCCAACAAAGACAAATTCAGAAAGAGGCAGAGAGGCTTTTAAACGAGCAATTGCGTGATTTCCAACTCAATGAAGTAGCCAATGAAGCGGTACAACGGGACATGACCGACATGATCAGGTTACCCTTTACGGACAAAATAGAGAAGGAAGAGCCTCCACACAAGTTTAGCATGCCACATTTCACATTTTTCAAAGGAGATGAAGCTCTAGAGAAGCATTTGAAGCATTACCAAAGCACAATAGTCCTTTACCAGAACAACAATGCTCTTATGTGCAAGATATTCACCACCACTTTGCAAGGCAAGTTGCAAGATTGGTTCCACACCTTGGTACCACTTTGCAAGGTGAGGCGTAAGATTGATTTTTCCTTGGTTTTCACCAAAGAATACTCATCCTACTGCTCAATCAAGAAAAAGTTCGACCACTTGTTCAACGTGAAGAAGAACCCAAAGAAGTCGTTATGCGACTATGTGAAGAGATTCAAAGCAGATAAGGCGAAGAAAGATGGATGCAACGACTCAATAACAAGTGCAGCCTTCCGAAAATAACTTCCGGCAGACCACCCATAGTTCGGGGAATTGATCATGAAAGAAGATCTAACTCTGGCAGATTCTTTCGCTATGGCAAGAAAGCATGCACTTTTGGACGAGGCTCTATGAGTACACAAGGCACCCGAGCAACCTCGAAAAGAGTCGGCAGTAGCTCAAAAGAAGGAGGATGAGAAGTAGTTCAACAAAAGCAGGCAGGAGGCCAAGCGTAGGGACCGACCCACGACAAAGGAAGGCCCGACAGCCAAGAACTACTCTAAGTTCTCAATCCCTATCCACCAAATCCTTCGCAACATCAAGAACGAGCCATTGTTTAAGTTGCTGAAATAATCAAAGGGAAATACTTCTAAGTTGGATCACACAAAATACTGCACATTCCACTGAGGTACCGGTCACACAACCAACGACTGCTACACTTGGAAAAGCTACCTAGAGAAGCTCGTGAAAGAAGGCAAGGTCGACAGATTCTTGGACAAGCCAGCTGCATAGCCTAGAAAGAATGCAGATGAAGACGAAGAGCCACCAACCAAGACAATTCGGATCAATGACATCTTCACCGAATCCGAGCATTTAAGGGCCACCAACAACTCCAAAAAGAGGAAGATCCAACAAGCTCTGCTAATCTCACAGGTCCAAGCAGTCGACATTTTACCTGGACTCATCATTGGCTTCACCGAATAGGATGCAGAAGGCGTCGATTTTCTACACGATGATGCATTAGTAGTATTTGTCCTACTAGCCCATGTTATAGTCGACAAAATGATGGTGGACAATGGAAGTGCAGTCAACTTACTTCAACTCTTAGTCATTCAGAAGATGGGCCTGGAAAGCACAATCGCATGCCGAACAGAGGTACTCACAGGATTTAACGGGCACATCTCAACTACCATCAGCCACATCAGAGCAGACGTTCGCGATCATAAGCGACCCATCTCCCTACAATGGAGAGCTTGGTTGATCAAGTTGGAACGTTTACAATATGAGGAAATACCATGTGTGACCTCCAGTTACATCAAAGTCTGAAGAACTCAAGCAGCTTAATGGACACCACCTTGTGAGCCGAGGATTATCCAGTTGTTATGTAGTCTTTACTTTACAGCTAAGTGTTTCGATTGTTTCACTCATTTTTCAATAAGGAATTCATAAGTAATTTACAACTTGGCTCGACTACATGTTTATAACAAGTGATCTCACATGCACTTCAAAAGAAGATTGCGCCATTCTCAATGACTTATCACATAAATTGCACACCCGAGGGACTTCAAAAGAAGATTGCGCCATTCTCAATGACTTATCACATAAATTGCACACCCGAGGGACTAAACATGCTCTTTAGTGCGAGAGGGTAAACCAATTCCCCTACACCCACATGGGTCTACTCTCTAAAACGAGAGGATAAACTCTACACTTTGAATATCCAGACGTGGATGAGCCGAGTTGCCCTAGTATAACTAGATGCACGATGGCTTGCACCGGGATTCCTAGAAGTAGCCACAATGGTCTTTTTCAATGCTTAGCTAACTGAAGGATTTTGGGTCTCTTGGCCTAATCCGCAGGGAATAGGGCCTTATAGATGGAGGGGGCACATAACGCAGTACGCCCAATGGACGACTACCCTGGAACCTTAAAGCTGCTACCGAGTGCACTTAGGTAACCTACGGTTTCCAGAAGACTGCCTATGGCTTGCCCTTCGAGCAGTAAAGCCGCGCTAGACTTATACAACCGCATATTCTTATGAAAGGTTAAACAAGTTAGTGTGCATATACGAAGCTTTATCCACTGCTGACATGCTACGTAGTCGATAAGCTTCACCTCTACCAAGTGCAAAACGATCTACACCAAGTCCTCAAGTGTTGTGATACTTGCTACGCAACTTACGGAATTGGAGGAAGCCAAGGTTAAAAGCCTAATGGTTACGCGGACTTATCTGCTTCTGTAAGTAAGGCGTCCGGCTGCCAACCCTATGGCTAACAACCTTGCAAAGTTCTACACCAACACCTACGGCTATATAGGCTACGCGAGCTTATCTACTTATAAAAAAGTAGCATACCTGCCACTGGTTTATAAAGTCTAAAAGTTAGGGCATGAACAAAAGAAGTGAAGATGGAGAAAAACGAAGGAAACAAGTTTATTAAATTTTCTAGCAAAATTGATAAACAACTAGCAAAGATCGAAGAAGTTCAAGCGAAGCAAAACCAACAAGGAAAACAAAGAAAATCCTAAAGGCTACCTAGAAGACTACTTTTTAGCAACTTGGACATCCCACGGCTACTCAATTGCCACAACTTTAGCAATCACAACGCTCTCAGTAGCGACACCATCCAGCGCTTCACCACCAGTTGCCTCAGCCTGGGCACCAACTTCTCCAACTACTTCACCAATAGAAGACTCAAAAGTAAAGGCGAGCAAGTCTTCCGGAGAAATAGAAAAGGTCTCAAAGTCTTTACCAGAAAACTTAAAGTTAGATGGCCGCCCAAAAAGATGGCCTACATAACCCAGCTTGTAGAAATCAGCTTGACTTTAAGTAAACGAAGCCTCGAACCCAGCATTCTCACCCTTCAACTGCTCATTCTCCTCGAGCAGACAAGCACGAACCCGCTGTAGCTCCTCAACTTCTTTCTTCAGACTATCGTTGATCTTCAGATCAACTTAGAGTTCGAACACTTGAGGCTCAAGCCTATCAACAACCTTCTTGAAGTGGATCACTTGGTTGTAAGTAGTGATCAATTCTTCATCCTTTGGGTAAGTAGCGGAGTAGAGCTCAGAGACATCACGGTCAAGGTCTTGAATCTAAGGTATGTAGCCACCTCCTTGGCAGCCTTGGTATCCTCTTGATCAAGGAACATCCAATTTGTTACTAGAATCGTCGTTTTCTGTATCATGGCATATAGAGAACTTCTCCTATACTTAGTCATATGCTTCGCGAAGGAACTTGGGCCAACAACCCCTTTGATGCCATCAACAAACTTGGCACATACATCTATGTCCTCAAGCAGATCTGGTTTCAAAAGCGCACAAATCTCAGCAACTTCCCTAGAAACAAACTTGGTGGATTTCTCGCGACTGCTCGCACGAGCAGTCTTATTTTTCTCAGCAGACGAATCGGTCTCATCAGCGGAGAGAACAGGTTTTGGTGCCACTTTAGCTTGCAAGGGCACCTTATCATTCTTCATAGTAGCAAGCCTCTTCAAAAGTGAACCATACTTAGCCCCAAACAGACGTTTTGGCATAAATTTCGGCATCGGAGGCACGAAGGAACTTCTACGCTGAGCAATCATATCAGCAATTAAACTAGTCAAATTTGGAACGGCAAGCGTCATCAGTACGAATCTAGCAGCCTCATCCTTCTCACCTTTGGGAGAAGTTAAGTCAATCACGAGTTTGGGGGTAGCCGGCGAACCCTGGCGAGCAGCTGAGGAAGTCTTTAGCTTTTTCTCAGCAGACGTTTCTTGAGCAGGTGGGGAATGTCTCTTTTTCCCACCTTCATTTGCAGCAGGTTCCACCACAGTGATAGGATGAGCCAATATCTTAGCCTTGATTCGCTTTAGCTCCTATTTCGAGGAGCAGCCTACCTTTTTCCTGACGAAGAGGACTAATCAGCCAACGTCACTCATGGTACTCAGAAGGGATACCAGAGCAACATGTACTTTCTTCATGTCTGGAGAAACCTTGGGAGTTGAACCAAAATCCGAATCTACAAAATCAGCGGGAGAGAATCAGAAAATTATAGAGCAGCTTAGCATAAATACAAAGCAACCAAGAAGTTAAGCAGCCTACTTACCATGTATGAAAATCGTTGGAACACATAGCTCGAGGGAAGAATCAGACTCCCACTCTACATTTATCTCCAAAGTTTCCTTGGCCCAGTCATGATTTCCCTTGCTCGAATGATCGATGTGGCCTCTGTCAAAGAAGTACCAAAATTTGTTGACGGTTAGATCTAAGTCAAAGAATTGGCTCAGATTGAAGAATCCCACCATCACACGGACCGCATTCGAAGAACATGGAGCGGGGGCACACTTCATAGAGCAAAGTACTTCCTAGAAGAAGCGAGGCATGGGAAAAGTAATCCCAACAGAAAGTAGTAGGGGTGGAAGTTGATGGCCCTATAAGCCCCACCACATGGCTCACGGCTGTTACCATCCTTGACACGCTTCACATGCACTCCCGACGGAATAACATGCCAATACGCCTCAAGGAAGTCTCTAAATAAGTCATCGGAGCTCATTCTAAAGTGAGCAGCCTTGAAGTAGCCAACCTTACTCAAAGACCCACCTTGATGACACAAGGGCGGTACATCATCATCGTTCTTGTGGCTTGAGGAGGACATGCTTGAGGAAATTCTACAAATATACAAAGGAAATTCATTAGACAACTGCTTGAAATAAATAAAGTAAAGAAAAGGAAAAGGACACGGCTCAGTAGGCTTTTCGGCCCAAAATGGGCTCTCGGCTTCTCTCTCTCCCCCTTCTACCTCAGGTAAGGGCCCGAGCCCAACCTTTTCAAAAAAATATATATATATATAGAGAAACAACCTTCAGTTTAGTCAAGCAGGCGGGCCCAACCCAGCGGCCCGCTACTTTTCCTCTTCCTCTCATGCACAGGCCCAAGCCCAACATGTAAAAAAAAAAAAAGGCTTCAGCAGCCTAGGAAGCCCAGCCCACGCTGGCTCCCCTCTCTCTTGCGGCCTAAAGACGTTTCGGCCTCCTTGCTCCTCTTTCCTAGGCATAGGCCCGAGCCTAGCCTTTGAAAAAAAAGAAGAGGGCCCGCGCCTTCCTCGCCAATCAACAGCGGCCCAAGCACCAACCTTCAGCCCGAGCCGAGCCAAGCCACCATGCCGCATCTCACTACCCATGGAAACATTGACGTGGCTTCTCCAAGCCTTTTTTCATACCTCCTCGAGCCAAGCGACCAAATTTCAAGCCCCGAGGCTCCCAAAAATTTAAGAAGACAAGGAAAAATTAGTTTTTTTTACCTTAAAGTGGCGTGAAGACGAAGCAAGTAACGAAAGACGATCCTTTGCACGGGTAAGATGTAGAAGATTGCTAGAGGAGTAGGAACAAATATCTTCTAAGCTTTCTCTCTCTTGTGGGGGAAATAAACTGCTCTCCAAAGTTGATTAATAATCCACTTAAGGTGGACTTCAATAGGCTTTGAGAGAAATTTATTTCATTTTCCTAGAAGGATCTAATTTCCTATTAAAGAGGGAATCTACATCAAAATAGGAAACAATCTCATGTTTCCTAAAGCAAGAAGATCTCTACACCTGATGCTTTTTCCAACGAGCAGCCCAACAGGTGTAGAGGCATTTGTGGAGGCAAAAATAATCAAGAAAAATATGGAGGCGACACATGGAATTTTGGGTAAAAAAAGACAAGATTACCCTCGAGGCACACCGGGATTTCTACGCGTGAGCAGTGGGCAATCAACCCTCAATCCAGTCAAAAGTACCAAACTAGGTATTTATTCAAAACCTATTTCATCCATCCTCATCAAATCTTCTCCATAAGGTAACCCCCAAATCATTCCTTTCTAATTATATTAATTAGCTAATTAATTGATTTATTTTATTAATTAGCTAACAAATCATGAATCTCACCCAAAAAACCATCCAAGTAGCCAGTTCCTATCCTCCCAAAGGGGCCGGCCACACCCCTATATAAACACCCTCATTTTCTCCAAAACCTAAGTTCTACACTCTTACTAAATTCTCTAAATTCTTCAAACACGTTTACCTCAAAATTCTAACTTTCGCATCGGGGGTTCTTCAGCCAAAGCCCCCCCCATTCATCGTGGGCGCGTGAGGCTCTTGGCCTTGACCTAAGGTGTTGTTTGTTTTGTAGGTGCAATTTTATCCAAGAACAAGGAGGAAGAAATTTGCATCCACATAAGCGGCTCCCAAGGCTTCTCTTGGTTTCAATTTATTCTGTTACGAGAAAATGGGGGTAGTTTTAAAATATCGTCACGAGTGGGAGAGGAGCGCAGTGCTTTTTGAAGGAAAGTGGCGCAAACTTTCTTACCAAGGCAAGATGTGGGGGTTCTTTTCTTGATGGACGACTATTATTGTGCCATGTGTGGATGAGATTGTTGCCGCTCGCGTTTCTATTTAGATTCTCTATTTACTAATTGGCTTTGGCATTTCCAAAGAAAAAAGGGTAAATTACATTTTACCACCTCAGGTTTGGAGTCGATTTCAATTCTTTACAACATGTTTAAAACATTTCAATTTCATATCTCAAGTACTATTTTATTTCAATATAATACATTCGTTGCATTTTCCATCAATTGATTCGTTAAAAGCTGACATGGCTGCCACATTTGTGCTACGTGGAAAAAAAAAATTAATTAAAAAAAAACCTC
>JADOBS010301088.1:0-11545 GCA_015708375.1 Cydonia oblonga
ATGTGCAAATTTAAGAAAAATATATATTTTTCTTAATGAGTCATAAGAGGTCGGGTCACTTTAACCGTTGGGTAAAGTGACCCGACCTGTTAAGGACCCATTAAGATAACGGGCGTGACACGACGCGATCCGTTAAGATAACAGGTGTTATACGAAAACGACACGAACACGATAGACACAACCCGTTTGCCAGGCCTAATAATATAGTACAGACAAATAAAAATACGTAACAAGTTCTTTAAAAATAGTAAGAAACTTTCATTTCCTTTTTTATATGATTGAAAGCAAGGAAGGAAAAATCAAACATAAACCTCTAATGTAAGAGTAAATATTCTTAATCAACTAAGTTATAACACACCAATAACGAAAATTGCCTTTCTGAACATATGCATATTGGCAAAAGGCATATATAGCTGTGTGAAGAAAAAAAATGTTACCAATTAAGAGAGCTATCAGCATATCATTGTGTTGGTTACACCACACTGCATGGCGATCGACGTGATATATGGAATCCACAAAAGAGTTGTTCCTAGCTAGAATGAAGTGTATGGGAAATAAAAACCCTTTTCTTATTAATTTGAGAAACTAAAACACAATCCTCCAAACCATGCATGCACGTACATTACAAGAGAAAAATCTAAACCTTCTCACACTTGGCAACCTCAAATTTTACAGCAGATTTTCCGTTAGAATTCAAAGGGACCTTCAAGTTGCATACCATCTTCATATTCTCATGAATCTTGATTGTAGCATACTTTGCCCAATGCTTGACCTTCAACTTCAAAACGATATCATAAACCGTACTAGTCTTCATCTTTGAAACCTCATCATTCGGAAGAGACATTTTTTGCTCCCCCTTGAACAATGCACTCACCGGATGCTTATCCTTGTGCTCTACCTCGAAGGGGTCGATGCTAACGCTCATTAAACTGTCGTGCTTGTAAGAAGCAACGGCTTCGAATTTCTCGTAGTGGAAGTTCGACCTTTTGTTAGGGTTTTTGACATTTATCGTGACCGCTAAGTTGAATTTGAGGATTTTATCGCTCGTCAAGTTGAATTGGGTCAGAGACGCATCAGTCACCTCGTACTTGATCCCACGTTTAGGGCTGTATTCGCGAACAACGATAACAGCGACGCCGAGGGCAATGACGAAAACTATCATGAGGATGCAACAAAAGCAGCAACATTTTTTCCAATTGCAAGCCATGGTTGATGAAGGAATATTATTTGTATTGCTTAATTACAGAAAGAGTGGAAGATTCTGTCTATATTTGCATCACCAGCACCAACCCCCTCAAAAGATTTTGTTCTTCAAGAGGGCTGGAAACTAGAGTGCGAGATTCTGAGTTCTCGTTGAATTCACACTCAGGCCACAGAGGAAAAGAGGGTACAAATGCGGGGTGTGGTGTCCTTATAATGGCTATTGATTAGGCAAGGATAATGTGCAAAATTAGTAAATACTTGTATTATATTTGTCTGTATTTTCGAAAACTCCGCGTTAATCTAGTGTTCGTAATTTTAAGAACACCAACTTTTGAGGCCAGCCGCACACAACTGAGTTTTGATTAATGTGGTTTAAAATTATTGCAAAAATAATAAATAAAAAATGAAAAATTTCAAGCCAGGAATGTAACAATTACTAATTATAAAATGTTATATGAAGACTTAGATTTAGTCAAATTAGCTAGAGTATTGTATTCTTTGTATTTCATTTCTGAGATGAATCTTCAAGTAGTTTCAAGGGATATCTCATTTTATCAAACAATTACCGGAATGTGATAGATTCTTTATTACGCATTCATATATCTCCATACTCATCTACATGAACCCAAGCAACACATTGTCGGCCATGCAAAGGAGTGAGGGCTTTGATATAAAGTCAAAGTATATATCTATAAGCACACGATATCCAATTATGCTTCAGGTTTAAGAACTGCTTGCATACTACAATTCAAAGCTTTGTAACATTTGACATGTGATAAACATCCATACGTTTAAGCTGCTCAGGCAGTCAGTGTTCAGTAAACTTGTTCAACAAACAAGCATTGTACATCCACCACATGTCAAACACGCATAGCACGAGACCATGATAACTTTAATGTGATGTACACCGATCTTGTCGGATAGTCAATGTTCATTTGACATTCTAAACGGCTAGGAACTTTGTTTAAGGATTATTTTTAATTTATAATTTATAATTTTTTTGTTGAACATTGCTTCCATATCTTAAATCTTACGACCTCATATATTATCTCTATAATATAAAACCCATACTCGTGAATGAATAATACTTGCTTTTTTATTAATTAATTGATTAATATGGAGTTGTTACATAATATCCAATATTACAAAATTGGGTTTTAGAGCACAATTGCAGCACTATATTGATAGTAGGAGAAACCTTGCATAAGCTTATAAATAAGTTGAGCTACTCTAGATAATTGTTAATTGATTTTATGATGAAACCTCAACTTTTTGCATGTTAATGGTCGTGGTTTGATATTAATTTTAAAATTCGTATATACCTTGTCTTGGATCGATACAAAAAAGGTAATCTACTGTAAACTAAACGTGAAACAAATTTAGTGGTCGGCCTTGTCACATTTGGTGCTCTGAAATTTTTCAGCTGGTTTTCCGCTAGAACTCAACGGAATCTTCAAATAGCAAGCCATCTGGAGCTCCTTCTCATCCTCGTACACAGCAATTTTGGTCCAATACTTAAAATAGATCTTCAACGTGACATCAAAAACTGTACTATTCCTAAAATTTGAAGCCTCCTCATTCGTAAGAGCCGTCACCGGTCGTAGTCCCTTGAACAATGGATTCAAATCGTACGTATCCCTGTGCGCTACCCCGAATGGTTCCAAAATACTTTTACTCAAATCCTGGTTCCTATAACTAGGAACGGCTTCAAAATGTTCATAGTGGAAGTCATTCCATTTGTTACGGTTTTGAACAGTCATGTTGATGGACAGATTGTATAGGATGGTGTTGTTGGTTGCCGTCAGGTTGAATTGCGTCAGCAAAGCATCGGTGACCTGGTAAATTATCGGTTTAGAAGGGCTGAATTGACGAACCACGAAACAAGCCGTTAAGCTGAGGGCACCGAGCACTACAACAATGATGCAGAAACAGCAGCAACATTTTTTTAGCATGGTTGGTAGAGATATAGAGAGAGGGGGGAGAAGGAGATTTTTCGAATAATGCGAAACCAGGGTGCGAGATTATTGTTAAGGCCTTCTAGGTGTAAGAAGAGAGGGTGTAGGGTTACTGGTGCTGGTCGATCGTTAGGAAATTGTAATGGTATATAAAGGTGTAACTCTGCATAGTTAGTAAAGACATCTATAATATGTGTAATTTTGTGATAAGTCTTCCTGTTTTAGTCAATGACAAATCGAAATAGTAAGATTTGAGGTTGGCACCTTATCTTAGTTTTGACTGCGGTCTATATAATTACATAAAATCTCAAGCCTTAAACTTCTCATGAATTACTAATTCTGATTGTTCTTTAAATTTCATTCGACATCAAATTCATGTAATAGCTAGCTCGCGAACATGCATTTTCAACAAAAGCCGGATAATTATGTTCTATGGTTTACTACTGTTGGTGTGATTGAGTTGAACACGTAAACTCGCGTCTTTAGTGTGATTGTATTCATAATTTTAATATTGATGAACAAATTTCGGACATCAACATGTATAATTGACAAAGAAGTAGAAACATATTCATACTAACTTATTCATACTCGAATTTTATACATTTGTTCGTTTTGAAGAAATTTACCCGGCATTAGGGTCTCCAAAGATATAAAAACTCATACATTCAGTAGTCTTCAAATCATTCGAAACTGTTCCATTAATTGAAGTACTCAAAGGAACCTTCAACTTGCAGTCACTCTTCCTTGGAATCTTGAAATAACCCGTCTTCATCTGTCCGAACCTGATTCCTATCCGAAGAGCAATCTTCACGTCAATGCTGTACACCCCGGTAGCAGTCTCCGAGTTAAACTTGGAAAGATCACTTTCCCCAAACCTCATCAATTGCTGCCCTTGAAGATCTACATGCACAATTGTCGTGTTCTTGTGGCCTTGGTAAAATGGTGTCGAATTCAATCTCACCAAAGCAAACCTCTTTTTCCTGTAGTAGGCAATGACTAGGATGCGTCGATAGTCTATACCTACCTTTTTGTTAGGGTTTCTGATGTTGATGTTGAGGGTAAGGTTGTAGTTGAGAGTGTTGTTGGTGCTGGTGAAATTGAATTGTGTGAGAGGCATCGGTGATGACGAACTTGGGTTCTTGGGGAAGGAAGATCAACCAGAATATGATGAAGGCTAGGAAGATAAAGAAGTAGGTGATGCAGCACAGGCATATGCAGCAGCAGTAGCTACCATGCCTCCCAAACATGACTGAGAAAAGTTTAATAATGGTGTCTGAAAAGTTGGATTTCCAGTGCATATGGGACGTTTATGTAAAAAGGGATCAGGGTTTTGGCTTCAGGAAGAAAAGTTTAACTAATTAATAAGGTGATATATGGAATATGTTCAAAGTCAATATCCATATTGAGTGTTTTCTGAAAAGTTTGCGTACCAAACGCAATTCAAAATCATCAGTGTTGGGTGGGCACGTGTAGAGGATTTTCTGGGGATGCTGCAAGTGTTGCCCTTGAGCTAGCTGTTGGCCAAAAAAAAATTTGCACAAAATTTTACAGCCAATTAATCAAATGCACTGAACCAACCCTAGATTTGGTACGCAAACGGGACGGAATGGAATGGAATTGGATGGAACAGGACAGAACAAAGATTTCGTGTCATGTTTGATACGCGCAAGATGGAACGGGAGGGAACGGGATTAAATGACTAACTGACCCTTTTTATTTGACTATGTCTCTCTACTTTCTCTTCTTCCATATGTTTCTTGTTCTTCGCATGCCCAGATTGCTCCCAGTAAACAAAAGGATTGACGTCAACACAATAACAAATGCTTAACTTAACCCAAAATTTGATCAACCACTCCATTAACATAATCCAGAAATTATTCAATTTGATCAGAACTAATTGGCATCCCAGAAAACTCACAAATCCAGCCTCCCTTCACAGAGAGGAAGAACACAAAACACCCAACCCAGAACCCTATCCACTTCTGCAAACCCTCCAAAGTTATAAACCTTCGTAAGGAAAATCAAATCCCAAAAAAATCAAAAGGGTCCACGAATCCACCAAAAACAAAAGGTTCAAACAAAATTGATAAGGAGTTTCAAATTCACACACAAACTTCCATAATTTTAGCAGTAGAATAAAAATGCAGCATGTTCCAATCACAAATTCAAGTGTTTTTGCATCAAGGGTACCAATCGAAATCAAGAGGAACGTCTCAAACCGATCTTCTTCAAATTTTACAACCAAATTTTACAGCCGGAACCAAAAGCCGAGGTTGCGCGTCAATGGACGCCAACTTCTCCAGATTCCTGTTAGCCATTGCTCCCCACTGAGCCTCACTCTGCGGACAACTAACCCACCACAAAACAAAACACAAAAATTCAGAACTTAACAAAATACAAAATAAAAACCGAGATAAGAATGATCGAGTATTTTGTTGTGGATAATAATAATATGGGGTACCTGATTCTGGGGAAGTTTGGTGAGTGTAGGACACGAGGCGGAGAAGAAAGCAGAGAAGGACGCACGCGAAGAAAAAGAACGCAGCGAGAGGTTTAAGGGCTTTTAGGAGAGGGCCACCGTGAGAGCATCTCATCAAGCAACCTTCCATGGCAGCGTTCTAGAGACCGTGGCATTAACCAGGGAGGAGGGAGGCGGCAGGAGAAAGCTGGGATTGGGTTCGGATGCATTTGCTGGGATTGGGTTCGAAGAGAGGGAGGCTACGGGAGAGGGGGAGAGAGAGAGAGAGAGAGGGAGAGATAGAGAGGGAGGGTAGAGAGTGGAATTAATGAAAAAGAGGAGGGGTATTGTTGTCTAAAAAAAATATAATTTTGTGTTCCATGAGTTGGAACAAGTCGTTCCAAAGGGGAATGTGGAATGAAAAAATGGTTGAAACTCGTTCTACGGGATAACTCGTCCCAGTCAATTTGACAAACCAAACATGAGACAGAATGTCTCATCCCACTGCATTTCATCATATTCCACGTACCAAACGGTACCAAGAGGTCCTTCAACAATATATTAGAAATTATAACCCACGTGCAAAGGTTCATTCATATTATAAGCTTACATGAACGGCCTACCACTCTTCCACGCATTTTTTTTTTTTGGATAAAGGGGATCATCCCTTTACGTTTATTACATTAATGAAGGAGAAAACCAAACCCCAAAAAAGCAACTATAGCAACAAAATTATGAAAACAGATAACTAGGGAATCCTGAAATTTTTCTAAAATAAGCTGCAGACTCAAAGACCACATATGTTCTCCAAAAAAGCAATTATAGCAACAAAATCATGAAAACCGATAGCTAGGGAATCCTAAAAAATCCCTAGAATAAGCTGCAGCCGCAAATGCCACACATAACACTATAAACCACATGGATAGGTTCGCTAAACCACCTTGCCTATAGAAGAGGTCCATCATAAAGTTCAGGTTCATTAAACACGCATAAATTGGATCCTTAGTTTTACTATTATTGGTCCATTGCCAACCATATACAAAATAATTTGTTGGTTCACGCCAAAAATTTAAACCAACTGTTTAGCCAAATATATGCAAAATAATTTGTTGGTTCACGCCAAAAATTTAAACCAACTGTTTAACTGTGAAAAGGGTTTAGTGAGAATCCTTTTCTCGCATATTTTAGCTTAAAAAACAATGTTCATTGACAGAGTCAGTGACTGCTATTCGTTGATGCATTTGATTAGTTCCTAAGACCATTTAAAAATACTTCCCAATGAATCAACCAATGAACTCATAGGACTGAGTTTTGAGAAGAATTTTGTATGGACAGGCGAGTCAGCGTTGTCAAGCGATTAACTCATACAAGAAGCCTTGAGAAGTACCTTTGTAACCAAGTGAATAACTGCTAGCCGTTGATACATGTAAATTTCCATCGATGGCACGCATAATGACATTGCCGAAGAATTTTCGTTTATGCTAATAAACGCACTTATTCTAGAAAGCTCACAATGCAGAAGCTGGTAAGTCGAAATATACAAAAACTACATCAAACGTATATAATCATGCCTAGTACAGGAATCATTCACATTTATTCTCATAGTGGCATCATCTTATCTTGCAGTGGAGCACTCTTGCTTCACCTTGTAGCCGTTTCAGCTTTGAGCTGAGCTTGCACAGTTTCGACTTCCCTCGGCGAGGGCTTCAGTTCTGTCGAGTCCTCAATGAGGAACATGGAAGTTCTTTTTTAAGTATAGGAAGCTACTCAAAAGTAACATATTCGGGAAAATGAAAGAAATGTACAAAGATGGAACTAAAAACATGAGATACGCGTTCATTTACCATATCTCAGATTGCACATTATAAAACACAACTATTACTCCTCCTCAACACCCTTCGCTTCTCCTTCACTTTCTGGGCCCTGTTCTGAACTCTCATCTTCATTTCCTCGAAATACTGAAAATAAATATTTCAGTTAAGGATACGTAATGTGATCAATTATAATGTCATGGTAGAACACAGCAATTGACTTGCAGTTGCAGACACAACAAATACGAAAAATGGTTTCCGACAGTCTCACATGTTGTCTTGTTGGACAGACGATGAATCAAGATCGCTCGTAACACTGAAAAGCATTCATTTTTGTTACTCATACATTATTAAAGCAAGAATTACCTGTTGCTTTCGCTTCCTCTCGAGCTCTGCCTGTTCATGTTAACTCGATCAGCAAGTGCAATAATTACAAGTAATATCACCACAAGAAACAAAAGGAGTCGGAAAGCTTTCAACACATTGAAATGTTTTTCGTGTCATTACCAGCGCCTGTTTGAGGTGTGAGTTCTCTTCTCGTAAGTGGTTCAGTTCTGCTTCCAATTCAACTGTGTATGCCTGTAAAAGCAGCATATATGGCTCAAATAAAAATTACTGCTATGATCCTTCAAGAAAATGTGATGAGAAATTCCACAAAAATCTAAAATTACTTTCACTAAAGGTTTCCACATATTTTTACATGATTCAAGATTCCAAAAGACCACTTCAACTGCTTGCCTAGGCCTAGCAGCTACTGAAACTGTTTAATCTTGAATAAGATATTCATCATTCAGTTCTGCGAGTCACATTCATACTAGCTACCTGGACTACTCAATTAAGAGCTTGGCAAAGATCATTTCCTAGCAGCCTCGCAGTATAAACCGACAATGTTGAAAAAGTTTAAAAAACAAATTGAAGCTGCTGATCAATCCATCTATAACAACGGGGGCGATTTATTCATCGTGCAACCGAAAAAAAGGGAACATTTTGCTACCATATAACTAAACTATTGATGATCAATACAATATGGTAAATAAATAATGTCTATCTTGCTAAAATAACTACACAAAAAGATATTTCAAATTCGATCATTCGAGGCAGCTGAATTATCATAACCAGTAATTATTTAGAACAAACATTTCAATAGTAAGAACTGAATTGTCTGAAAAGGATGAAATAATGTACCTGTTTTCGAGCTCTAGACCTTGCTGCGGACTCTCTGTTCTTAATCATCCTTCTCTGCCTCCTCTCCACAACTTTTTCGACCGGCCCATCTAATCCTCGCTTCCTTCCTCTTAGTCCACCCATGTCCAAACCAAATTGACCCGCAGAGTTCTCAACCTGACTAGTACCCATCCCATCTGAAGACACCGGACTCCCCGGAGCCGCCATCCCAATTGTCTGCCCTGCTGCATATCCACCACCACCATTCACCACTCTCCTGCCAAAACAAACCGACTGTGGAGGCGGCCCCCCCGGGTACGCCCCATTCCTCTTACCATTCGCAGCATACGCAGAGGACTCTCCCACAACCGCAGCCCCGCTTTGCGGTATAGTTTGGTAACTAGGAATACCGGCGGCAGTGCTTGTACTAGCACCTACTGCGGCAGCAGCCCCCATTCCCATCACAGGCCTATTTACAAAACTGGGTCCCAGGGCCTGGTTGCCGTTCTGGTACATCCCATACTGCTGCTGCTGGTGAGGCTGAGGAGGGACCACCGTGGCCGCCATTGAATCCTGATCCCGGACTACCCCTGCTTTAACCAAAAAATCCTCCAATGTCATCTCCCCAAAAGTAGGCTGGCGAGGGGCAAACTCAGAACTCTGAACACCGCCATCGATGCTACTGTTGTGATTGTTCTGCTGCTTTGCCTGCTGCCCTCTGTATATCTCAGACCAAACTTCATCCACTGTTTTCCTACACAGTGGCTCAGGCAGCGTAAGCGAGCCTTGACACGGCAAGCTGGGCTGCGTCGCAATGCGCTTCTCTGCTGAGGCTTCGGCTAAAGGCATGTGCACCTCAATGTTGTTCATGTTGTTGTTGTTAGTAGTAGTAGTGTTGGTGAGATTGGAATTAATGGCTTGGTTTTCTTCGGCGGTCCAAATGCTGGTGAGGAACTCATCCATATTCATCGACCCGAAATTCTTGCCACTCTCGCAGAGTGTGTGCTGAAACTCATCAAGAGTGAGAGAGTAGATTGATGATTGTCTTCCTAATGAGGAGAATAAGTGGTTCTTCGCTTGTTGGTCCGATAACAAGGGCAAATCCACCTCGCCATGAGAGTTGATTTCCAACTCCGAAACACCCATGTTTGTGCGATCTACACTTGATTGAATGTTGGGTTTCTAAATTGTAACGAACCTGATCAAACTGAAGCACATGGGGGTTAAGTTTATGCAGTAGTTGTTGGTGTTGCAGAGAATAGAGATTTAAGTCTAGTGAAGTATAGACGACTGTGTGAAATTAATTGGTTCCTTCAATAAATAAATCCAATTAAAATGTCCCTTTTTTGCTAAGAGGAACAAAGAAGAAAACATTGATTTAAATTCATATCAACCAAGCACAGTACTCAGAATAAATTTAATTGGTTCGTACAGAAACTACATGACACATTTCATTCATGCGATAACAACAAAACTATGTGCAACGCACTTTCCGCTCACGTTGCTTTTCGCTCACGTGATTAAGAACATTTAATCTGCACCAAGCCTTTCACGCTCACATGATTAAGAGCATTTACCTTACACGACACTTGAGAGGTTATATCCACGCGATTCAGAACATTTACCCCACACAGCACTCAGAGAGCTTCCATATTCAAATCTATCTAACCAATATAGCTTGTAATTTGAAAAAATAACGAATCTCTGTGGCCTCTATGATCAAATTTTAAGGACTATGCTGGGCAACAACAACCGAAATCAACCAAGGATTAATTAGTGTTTTGCTCAATTTAAGAATGGGATTAGTGAGCAATTGGAGGTATTCACATGGTCGTCCATATTAAACAAATAATGACAAGATATGTCTAATGCAATTAAATTATACATTTCCAAAATAGGAAACATGAATAGAATGTATGCGGGGTAGATAGCAAAAGTAAAAGAGAATTTTTCTTCTTTTAGTGCTATTGCACTTCATTTTAGAGTGGTCAATGTTCTCTTCCAATTATTAAACACCAAAATAGTGACCACGCAGAATATAAAAAAGCCAGAAAAATTAAGCCACTTAATAACAATAAACTAAAAAGCAGTTTGCATGATAATCAATTAACTAACTCAACCCTACTCAACTAATAAGATAGTATATTCATCTTCAAGAAATCTCAGATCCCAGAACAAACACATAAAAATCAAAAAACGCATACAAAAACAGATCAAAGAAGAAGAAATTTAAAAACATATCCAGTTAAACTCACCTAAACTACTGAAAAAGAAGTTCGAACTTAAGTGCATAAGAGAAACCACACTGTTGTAGCCCACAAAACATGCCGACTGCGCTTAAGAAAACTAGCTAAGCTGAAACCCCAAAACCCATTAAAAGAAAAGTACCTGACTGAATGTAAATATTGAGTAGGAAGCTGACGAATGAAGGCTAAGAACTCGAAAATGCAAGAAACCAATACTCCAGGACACTGTTTAATTTTACTCGTGGACAGATCTACTTCAAGAATTTAGTATATATGATATCAGCACAGCTAAAACAGCACCAAGTGTATAGGGGTGGGGATTTATTTTGTATTTATTTTGTATTATTTTATATTTATGTTTTGGTTATTAGGTATAGAGAGAGCTAGCTGGCTAAGGGTGGCTGTGCAGTCTTATACAGGAGGGTCTTTGAGGAGGAGAGATCGTCGATAGAGCAATTCCATGACCACACCTCTATTTACGGCGAAGCGTGGGGCTACTTTTCTTGCGTACGAGTCAATCCCATCAATCTCTGCTGCTTTTTTTTTCTATAAAAAATTCATGCCCCACTCCTAAATTAGACAATGCTTGGAACCCCTTGACACCTGTTAGCTAGGTGGCTGATGGAGCAAGATCTTTGTTGAAGTTGCAACACGTGTTCTGTTTCTACCAGAAAATAACAGAATATGTCTCTAGATTTTAAATAGTGT
>JADOBS010301089.1:0-11546 GCA_015708375.1 Cydonia oblonga
CGTTGTCATGGTTCATTTCGTGACGAGTGCATTACATATGTAACCCCATGCATTCGATCGGGTTGGAGTCGACCCCTACCGAGGGTAAATACAGATTCACAGTAATCTCATAAACGAAAAATGTGAAACTCCATAAAAAGTTCTTGTGTGTGGCCCAAAAATCACTCTTTGGTTATTCTGATAAGTTAGTAATTTACATCTGCTTGAAACTTCAGTCAGCTTTGCGAAGTAAAAAGCTCAGGACTCCGGGCGGGCAGCTGATCCTGTCCATGCCGAGTCCTTCTGAGAAAGGAGGTGCAGCAAGATTCATGTCGTCCGAAGATTTGAACCCGAAAATGCAAGTCAGCAGATTGCATTCTAAACAAGGATAAAAGATCATATTCCCGGCTTCTTCATACAATAAGCTACTCGATCAAAACTTTCGTAATTCAATCTCCGAGCAACTCAATCGTTGCTTCATGTTTTAGCCCTCTTGTTCTGCCTAACCTCATCCTCGTTCAAGGCTGCCTCCGCCACCTGAAAACAGTCGCGAATAGTGGAACCATTATACACATGCACTCGTGTTCAACTTAGTTAACAATCATTCAGAAGGAGCGAGTGCCAAACAAAAACCAAGTCACGTACCATTTTAGGATTGTCGAGCAAAGACTTGACACCGCTGGGGATTGTAACTAGATCCTGAATTGTATTAACCAGCTCTTGAACAACAGCAGTAGTATAACCCAGTTCAGCATTTGCACTCGCGATTAATCTGTTGTGAAGTTTTCTTAGAACATAGACATTCTTTGCTCGTTCTTTCTCCTTACGATACATCAATCTCAAATCCCTTAAAGATACTAATTGGTTAATATCTTGTTCTTCCAGTGAATGACAACAATTGGCCCAGCTGTAGGACAATTGGTTTGTCTCCACCGAGGCTTCAATATATATGATAGACAACTCATTCAAAATGTTCTTAGCAAGCTTCTCAAACAGCAGCGGAACCAAGTTCTCTTCAAGCCACATCCTTATTCTCTCTCCACCTCTCTGTTACAACAACGGAAGCAATCAATATTGTACACGACAGCACAATTACTATAACAAAAAAAAAAAACGCTCATTGTCATGCGTTTGATCAACATGGCACATTATGTGTAAAAGATCTGTTTGCTAATTATATTTAAAAGAAAGCAAAGACAACTCAAATGCATATCCGCATTATATGCAATATTGGTATATACGAAATGTATGAATATAATAGACATTTCTGAAGTAAGATAAATCAAGGAAAAATTAAGAGTACTCATTTCCGTTAACTTACTCGAATTACTTTTCTCATATAATGTTTATTATAACTATCGGTTTGTTCCTAATGTACAAAGGAGCAAGCTTTATTCAGTGTTAACATGGGTATGAGAAATCTACAAGATTGGAGGAAAATGACTCCTTTCCAGCTCTCCACAATGCATATGAACTAGTTTTACTTGATTAACCTTAGCTGTTTGTTCCCTTTTTTAATATAAAAAGTTATCTTTTTCTACGGTTTTCACAGTTCCAGTAAGAAAGATCGTCATTATGAAAGACATACGATTCTATCTCCAAGCCAAGTTGACCTCTGGACAATAATATCTAATGCAGCTTCAGATGGGTATATAATGAGGCCCTTCTGTGTCATGCAGCTGGCAATGTCCCTTAGCTGGAGCCTAGCAACCGCCTTCAACTGCTGAACGGATAGAGACCTAATTCCAATCACATCATCCACATATTCAAGCAATTGAGGTCTGAAATGCTGTTTTGCCTGCGAAGGAGAAGATGCAAGGGTGATTTTGGTAATAATATGATAACGGTTGCTTTTCAACAAAATAATATAGATATGACGCTTCCAACATTTACCTCCCTCAAAAGAGAAAGATAGCAGGAATTGTGTTTTGTTTCCCATGCATCATCATATAATCCTTCTTTGACGGGGAACTTCTGAACTTCATCTGCACATTTGCAATTCCATGGCCAGTATTTATCACATCCAACATTCGTTGTCATGATTATCAATGTTTTGGTGAAGTCAACGGCGTTCCCCTGACCATCTATTAGATGACCAAAACCTATAATCTCGGTCAGAATGTCAATAATAGATTCATGAGCCTTGTCAACATTGTCAAACAAAATGAGACCTATAGGCCTCTTCCTAACAGCCTCTGAGCGCTCCCTCTTCATGCCTGGCTCAATGTAACTACAGGAGCAAAAGTCCAGAAATAATGTAAAAATAAGCTTAGGAAAATTTTCAGCCTGAAACAAAAAAAATGTAGGAACGCACCACTCAATCGACAAATTACCTAGAAAGAAGACCAACGAGGCGTGAGAAAGAATTTGGACCTGAGTATTTTGCCAGGTCAAACTCTGCTATCATGTCTTTGTTATCAAAAAGTAGTCCGGCCAAAGATTTTGCCATTTCGGTCCTCCCATAACCAGAGCCGCACATGAAGAGGAAGGATCCAATAGGGCGTTGCTGAGGCCTCTGCCTTGATAGAGCAGCAGTTACTGCAAGTAGAACATGTTCTTGTCCAATTACCCTCTTAGCAATTCTTTGTTCAAGGTTCTGAGGCAGTGTTGGTTCAGAGAGCAACAATGGTGGTGGAGCATCAATCAAGGGGATTGCTGCCTGCATATCATGCAAAAACGATTGAGACCACGAAATTGAATCACTTTTCAATTTCTAATAAGAATAAAAAGGCAGTCACCTAGAGTGTCATGATGTATAGTCGGTAAAGGAAGCAAAAGTCTAGCATAGGAGTAAGTAAAAGATATATCCACCTTCGCAACAGCATGTGGGCTAACGGTTAGCTCATGCTTAAAATCTTTGCGAGTTGTATATAAAAGCTCAGTCACATGGTCATCAATCCATTGCAACATCCCAGACCCAGAGAAACTGTTCACCATCTTTAATCTTGCCTCATTGATACGAAAAGCCAACCTTTCGTGCATCCTTTCCAACAAAAGCGCCTCTCGAGCTCTGATGTCATGTCTCTGCCGTGAAGTTTTTACTCCCATCCAGTTTGTCTCCAACTGGTTCCACATACCCTTCAATTCTTCATGTTCCTTTTTCACCTGAACGTCCCAACATTACATATTTCTCAGGAAAACAGTGCATACCGAAAAACAAGAAGAGAAATATAACAATGTTGCTCGTAACTAATAAGTGTAGCTTACACGATCGCTCCACTTTTGTGTGGATGGATCTCTTTCTTTCTTGATTTCGTTTAACTCAACAAGTGTGCGACGCAACTGGTACTCACCGACATCTAGATCATCCTCTTCTTGTCTAGAGTACTCAAATTTATCCCTCAATTTTACACAAGCTTCCTTTAAAAGCCCAACAACCTTATGTTGCAAAATTTCCTTCTGGGTGTCATCGAATTCTCCTCCACTACTATTGAACTGAAAAACTGACATAAACAAAGAGACAGCATGACGAAAACTTAACCACAATGTCATTTTCACACCAACGATTGAGAAAAGAATAGCGGCACCAATCAACTAACCATCGGGGTATTGCATGATGATGCGGAAAGCAACTAACACTGCCTCCGCTTCGATTTCAACACCATAAGCCAGCTCCAACTTCTCCTGATCTTCAAACTGGAGCTTCTTAACAAGCTCCCCCATCCATTGCTCTGTATCCATCTCTGTCACACCTACAACTTCATCACAATTTCCATGTCAGAAACACAAAAGTTCAGATTTTTTGGTCATTTTACCAAAACCCACTATTGAAAATACACTAATTATGCAAAAAAATCAAGACTCCTTCAAAGTTCAAACCTAATTTACATTCGAGGAAACCCCCAAATTAATTTGATAAAATAAAGAGTAAAGATCAAACACTCTACAGTTTCCTACTGCAAAAAGAAGCATTCCTGAAGCTAACTTCTCCGATAAAAAAATTTCAATTGAACTAGACTTACTGTGGAAGTGGGCTAAAATCGAATTTAGTTAATTTTCAGGGACCGTCGTGAAAACCAACCCAAACCCACCATAGTCCCCGACAATTAACGCACGATTGCGTTACATTGGGAATTCGGAAGCTTCAAGTTCATACCTTTTCCGGGCCACGAAACGGAATTTCACTCTAAGCCGACGGAAATTACGCAGACGGACGTTTCAATTTGGAGGAATGAAGATGGTAGAGGAAGGGGACGAAGGGAAGAGAAAGCCCTAATTTCTACAAAACAGCGTTAGAAATACAAAAACCCTAACCTGGTTTTTCGCAGAGTCGGAGAGGAGATGTGTCGCAGGAAGCCCTTTTACTAGTTGTTTTTGTAGAGAGCGCGCAAATAAGGAGGGAGGGAGGGAGAGAGTGAGTCAGGGTTTTTAACTGCCGATCGCTAACCGACCTCACCCGGTCGTTCGAACCGGCTGAAACGAAACGACCGAGACCAATGTGGTCGTTTGGGTCCTACAAAACGCATAGGCCCCACCTTATAAATAGCACCTTTATTTTTTCTTCTCACCTTTTGTTAATGGGATGTGCTATCCACACATCATTTTTTCATTCTCACACACTTCTTGTTGATTTCTGTCTCTTGATCTTCTTCAATTTATCCGATCCGACGATCGACAATTAAAAGGGTGTGTAAAAAGTAAAAAGGAGTGTGTGAATATCACCCCTTATTAATTTAGGTGCTTTAATTTTTTTAAGGAAGTTTTGACGAAACACTTCAGGTACTGTTCATTTTTAACGGAAAAAACCACATTTTTACATTGCCCTGATAATATTCACTACATCTTTATTTGTCATTTTTCATTAAAACTAGATTTTTTTTAGATTTTTCATTAGTTTTTTTTAAATTTTTTTTAATTCGTCCGATTAGATATTTGAAAATTAAAAGGATGCATGAAAAGTAAAAGTAAATTTATGAATAGCACCACCCTATAAACAAGACTAAAAAAAACTTCAAAAGTACACTCATTCACCTGTCACAAAAATAATAATTAAGATTAAACGATTAAAAATTCTGTAAACTTACCCTGGTGCACCATAAAATTTTTAATGAGTAAAAACACAAGCTTGTCTTGTGTTCTTATGTACCTTGCTCACGCTAGTCCTATTCCATGGAGGACAAGCCCCCTTGAGCAACCTTCTCTTAAACAATCGTGCATATCATTGATTCAAAATACCGCCACATGTTCTTTTATTTTACGTAACGTTTTTCAAAATTTTGAATACCGCCATCCCAACCAAAAAGTCATCGCATGCTGGAAGGGTAATTTCTTATTTACGCCGTTACAAGTTTCGAAGTGACAATAACAGTTCCCACAAAAAAATTACTCAAGGAACGGTGCCGCCATATGAAAGCTCAGTGGCTTGAAATGCATGATGGCATAGCAAGCAGCCTTCTGAAGCTGAAAAGCTTTTCGAAAAACTATACATAGTTTGGAAGTCAACAACCTTAATCCGACATCGGTGTATCAGCTACATTTCTCTTTTCCAAAATTTCTCCAAGGCTGTAGAGGTCAGTTCTCTCTCTCATTGCTACTGTTCACAACTTCGCCGAGTAGACATCCGATGCCGTTTTCTTCTACGCGGTCTGCGTCTGTAGCTCAGATAACTGCGAGTGCGATCGCTTTCCCAAAGTGTGAAAAACGAGTAGCTTGTCCCTCAAAATTCTTACTGATAAGTTGCGATTTATGATGCGCATTAGAACTCGAAGATGTTGCAGGCTGAAAGAGTTAACTGTGTACTTAAATTACAATTTCCGAGCAGTCAATGCAGATCTCCTCAAGTGTTGGGCGCCGTATGCTGCTGTGGAAGCCACTGTTGTTGATGCAACTAACCAACTGCACCAATTTGAGACGAACAATTAGCTCTTTGAGCATATATAACATCAAGGAAAACGAACTACAGACACGTAATATCTGCGTCAAGTTACCTCAGGTATGTGATGTATGACTCAGTTTCTTGTGTTCCAAACTCCGGTTGAAGAAGAACTGCCGCTACCAAAATAAGCTGGAAGACTGTGTTAAGCTGTCAACAGTACTATTTGTTAGGAAAATAGAGAAGGCCTTTATCCCAATCAAACAGATATCGCAAGCATCACAGTAAGTTTATCTCAATCTCTGGTCTTCGGCAATGTGTGATATTCAGTACAGAATAAAGATTACCTTACTAATAAAGAGAGGTTCCACCTTCTCGGGGCGGGTTTCATCAAGGTTGAAAAAGTCGGACCAACTATTCCACTGAAAAGAGTAAACAATGTCAAATCAGATTTTAACAACATGAGTAAGCTAATCATTTTGCCAAAACATTGATAAGACAACAAAACAAAGATCTCACCTTCCACCCCAAGCTACTAGCTCTTTGATATACTGCAGCACCAACAAGCCCAACATCCCGGAACACAATGAGCCCAACAAGTCCAGCTTCAGAATCCCAAAATCAAACGAAATTAGTTCCAATGCCAAATTATTTTCCCAACACACAACATCGTCAAAGAAAACGATTAAGGGCTTCATTTACCAAAGATAAAACAAGAAACCAAAAGAAAATAAGCAAACACAGAAACAGTATGGTCTGTAGTCTGTGAATCAATGTGCAGGTGTTGAGCCTGTGCTTGTATTAACGACAACAACAGCCTAATCTTCACAATCTTCGGTGTCGAAAGATACTTATGCATACATGCGCCACCATCCCAGTCTCAGAAAACAAAAACAGGACTACTTGGTACTTACGATGAAGAAGACCCTTATGTACCAAGGCCAGAGCAACGCATCCAATAAGAACCTGCATCGCAATGAAATCACAATCGGCACGTCAATAACCCAAACCACAAGCCAACAGAAATAAAAAAGCACCACTCTGGGAAGAACTGAAAACCGAAAAGCACTTATACCTTGTCAGCAAGGGGATCCAGATAGGACCCAACAACAGAATTGATCTTCATCCTCCTAGCCATGTATCCATCCAACTATACATCCAAATCACAAGTGAAAACACAGTCAAAATCTCAGTAACAAGCAACTATGTCCAGCATAAATCAATTACTACGAAAAACGCTTCGAAATAACTTACCCAATCAGTTGCCCCAGAGATAACCAACCCAGCCATTGCAGAAGAGTACCATTCATTCGTGATCATCCTGCATACCAGTTCCAAATTCTCAAACTTCAAAAAATAAATAAATTAATCAAAAACATAAAAGCAGCAATTTTTGTTCCCGAAAAACCAAATTAGTAATTGTTACCATCCAAGGAAAGGACCTGAAATCAACCGACTCATGGAGATCAAATTGGGCAAATTGACGAAATCGTCAGCGCCCTCTTTCAACCCGACACGGCGATCCACGACCGTCCGAGCCGGCGATAGTGACCCAACTTCCAATGGGAGCGGGAAGCTTGGTCTCCTCCTTAGCAGGTTCAAGTTCAATGAAGCTTCGATCTTTCTGAGAACGACGGCGTTTCCGCCGATGTAAAGCGGAGTGGAGGACTGCGAGAGCTTCCATGGAGGGAAAGAGAGGAAGAGCGGTCCGTGAAAAGGAACGATCCAATTGGAAAGCGGAGAGAGGAAGGTCCTGGAAATCTGAGACGGCAATCGGACGAGGGGGTGGGAGAGAGGGTAGGAGAGAGGAGAGTAGTGAAGAGGGGCGGAGATGGAGGAGGAGGCGGCGGTGGCGGTGAGGAAGGTTCTTGATTTTTTAGGGTTTTGGATTAGGGATTTCAAGGACCGGAAGCCCGCCATGACTGAACTGAAGCATTCTGGGCAAGGAAGGTTCTTAACTGTAAGTCGGCCTAGCGGTCTGAATGACACGTGGCAATAGCCTGGCTCTCTTGTTTTCTTACACGTGGAATTCTCCTCTATTATGATTTTATTTCACTTTTAAATCGTTTGGGCCTTATATTTAAAGGAAAAATATAAATTGATTGGGCTTTGCTATTGTAGTCAGTACACTAAGGCCCATACCAATTTTCATTGAGCGTAGTACTTTCTTCCATTTTGCGTTCTCGACTTTTACTTTGGTGGACTTTTTTATAGTATTATTGGATTAAATTGTTAAATGTTAAAGGAGAAGGAGATCAATGAAGATCGAATCTGAACTAAATTGCATAAACATTGTTACTTTTTGTCACTACGGTAAGCGTTATATGTGGAGTCTTTGCCCATAATGTTAATTTGTCAAATTTTCCGTCAAATTCGAATAAATTATATAATTTTTAAATTTTAAATCCAACCAATGATAATATACATAGACACCAAAACAAGTGGTTTTGTTTGAGTGGTTAGAGTAGAAATATTATATCAGCACAATGACGTAGTATGATAGATTCGTTTGACTTTTCTCGTAAGTGTACAAGTTAGTTCACATAATTTAACAGCATCGTTAAATTATGTTTTAGAGAGCGCGTCTGTTGTATTAGACAGCTCTAACTCAATGGTTCTAACTGTGTCCTTAAAAAAGAAGAAGACCTAGTATTACCACTCTTATATAAAAACTTAGTTGTCTTTACCAATGTTGGTTTTGAACTTTCAACTTCAAAGCTTTTTCTTCAATTCGTTGCTGCATTTCCTGACGTCGTTTTCATGCATGCCATTGGGATTCATTGAGGGCTTGCAGAATCAGTGAGGGTTCTGCAGGCTGCAGAGGCGCTCGGGCGGGAGGAGAGCAGGATGACTTGCTTCTCGTGTTGCAAGGTGGACGAGGAGCCGGAAGAATCTGTGAGGAAGGCCAGAATAAGAAGGCAATACTCGAGTGGTTTGAAGAGATTGACCTCGCTTGTAGCAACTTTTTCGGTTAAGTCAGGTCGAAAAAACACTACTGATTTTCTCATTTTGTTTTAGTCTTAATGCAATGCAGATTTTGGTAGGTGAAAATGTGATTAATCTGTTCAAATTTTGGTTTGCTAACTGGAATTTATATAAAAAATGATGCAGGATTGGTTAAATTGCTGGAATTTATAGACTAGGTTTTCGAATTTCGACCATATTTTACATTGAAACATACACATTATGCATGAAAAAAGAAACTGGAAACATGATGTATTACATAGGCAGTGTGATCAATGTGCAGGTAGCAACGAATGCAGGAATTTACAGAAGGAGATACTCAAGACGGGACACGCGAAAAAAGTTGCTCAGCTTTTTACGTACGAGGAACTAGCTGCTGCAACTGATAACTTCAATCCTGATTCTCTGCTGGGAGAAGGTGGATTTGGGAAGGTGTACAGAGGTTACTTGGACAGCATTAACCAAGTATGTCACTCTTACTCTTCTCTCTTGCGCGTGTGACGGAAGACGATCCTGCAATTTATGTTTTCGATTAAATTGGTTTCAGATTGTGGCAGTGAAGAAACTTGACAGGAAAGGATTGCAAGGGAGCAGAGAGTTTTGTTCTGAAGTTATCATGTTGAGTTTGGTTCAACACGCGAACCTCGTCAATCTTATTGGCTATTGTGCAGAAGGAGACCAGAGAATGTTAGTGTATGAATTCATGGTCAATGGATCTTTGGAGAATCACCTTCTAAGTATGCACAAAAATTATTTGGATCTCGAATTTTTTTGCTCTTATGTGGAGATAAACTAACCGATTTTTTGTTTTCTTAAGATGTATATTCGAATATAGAGCCTCTTGATTGGCATACGAGGATGAAAATAGCTGAAGGAGCAGCTAAAGGGCTCGAGTACCTTCATGAGACTGCCAATCCGCCAGTGATTTACCGCGACTTCAAAGCTTCAAACATTATACTAGACGAAAAATTCTGTCCTAAGCTTTCTGATTTTGGACTTGCTAAGTTAGGTCCAACCGGAGACAAGGACCATGTGACTACTAGAGTGATGGGGACTTATGGCTATTGTGCACCAGAGTATGCTTCAACAGGACAGCTGACAACTAGGTCCGATGTCTACAGCTTTGGCGTTGTGCTTCTCGAGTTGATCACAGGACGGAGAGCTATTGATGAGCGAAGACCGGTTGGACAGCAGATCCTAGTCAGTTGGGTATGTGAACATTCATGAAGTAGCAAAAGCCTTTTCCAAGCTACGTGTTACCGTCTCTTTATCGAATCGTATGAGCAGTCTGGCTCTATGTAGGACGTCCTGTCTTTTTCATAAAGAAAGGACGCATTAAAGAAATTTGAGAAGACATTATTATGTTTTCTCAACATGTACTCTCTTTAAGAAAGACAAGACGTTATGCACAGAGAATTTCTTGTCATATAAGACGACATGTTCCTTGCACCCTTAATACCAATCCTATTTTCTATCATGCAGGCAAAGCCAATGCTTAAGGACAGAAAGAGATACGCATCGATGGCTGACCCGTTGCTTCGAGGCAGATTTCCGGCAAAGGGTCTGAACCAAGCTGTTGCAATTGCTGCAATGTGTCTGAATGAGGAAGCTGATTGCCGGCCTTCGATGGGTGATGTTGTGACCGCTCTCGGGCACCTATCGTCGCCAGAATACGATGGAGAAGGTGCCAAGGGTGCATCGAGAAACAGAGGCGGGCACGTTGAGTCAATAAGAAGAGCAAGTTTGGGAGGAGACAAAGAGCTATAGCAATTAGGATCAAGGTGCAAGCTGAAGAATGTGCTCTGCACCCCATCCAAAGGAATTAGAGGATTGAAATAACAAGCGTTTTTCTCATTTTTTGTTATTCTTAAAATATATCATGTTTCTCTCTCATAATCTAACAACGGAAATGTTATTGTGACGGTATCTTAAGTCAATCACACACTATCATGCATTTTAACTTTCATAACAACAATGGTTTGTTCTTTCTATCTCTTTCAGATGATGTATTGTTACCAGTTGCATAGCTAAAAATGCACTTTATCAATAGGGTAATCAAGCTTCGTCAATAGGGGTTCATCGCGAGGGTGAGGTTCTCTTAGGATATCGTCACAGTTGCATTGCCATCACTCTTTTTGCTTTGCTTAGCCCTTTCTCTCTTTAGGATATTTTAATGATAGTAACTATAGGACATGGACGATCCTGTTTGATCAAATCCCTAGCGACAAACGCCTCCCCTATATTCGGGGATGGCAATGTCGGGTGCAAACCAAGGAACTCACTCCGAATAGTCCTAACAAAATGATGATTTACACAAGATTCGGGAAAAGAAGGAAAGAAAAGCTATGAACAGTGACCCTGGCAAGAGAGGGTCTTGAGTTTCGTTGAATGTATGCAGTCCTATAACAAAATGATACAGAAATCTTAAAGAAGCATTGTCAAAAGTGCTTTTGAGAATTTTGCCTGAAATCAAATGCTCAAGTTGTTCATGTCATCCTTGAGGATCTTGTAATTAAACCCAGGAATCCAGTTTTGCCGATTGGTTTCCGCAACTTCAGCAGCAAAACACATGCTTGCCAAGAACCCTCTGCCGATGCCGCTGTCACTGCTGCCTCTCCTCTTCCTCCTCCTCCATGTCATTACCAAGAGCCGGAAACTAGACTTGCTACAATGAGTACCGCTACCGCCAGAAGTGAACCCGAGTATTTCTCCCAGAGGCTTCATTGAGCTTGAGCTTCCACGCTGGTCGAGCTCAAGCTTGCTGAAGTACTCGATCTCCCTCCTGACAAGC
>JADOBS010301090.1:0-11548 GCA_015708375.1 Cydonia oblonga
GAATCTAACTTATAAGCAGATCAAATGTAAGGCTGAGATTTTTCAAATGAGAGAGAGTGAGATTCCTCTCCTATGTAACCTGCTGAGCACATTAGCTCATTGGTGAGAATTGCAATGAACATTCTCGGAAATTCTCTCTGTCATGCTTCTAATTCTTCCCAGAAATTCAAAAGGGGAAATTTCTCCGTTTTTGATCCTATCCCTTTTGAAAGAAAAATACAAACACGCACAAATATGTACACACTTTAACAAGCTTGGGGCATGCGGTGAACTACATAAAATACAAATTCAATAACACCTGAACTGAGATTAAAGATAGACAAAACTTTCCGTTATGGCTTAGGTGTGACTGCTTTGGATTATATCAAATTTCAAAAGGAGGATACACTGTTTGAGTTTAATGTTTCACTGTATCTCCTTTCTCAATAACTTAGAACAAGCTGTAGGTTTTCAATAACAAGGCTTACATCAAGGACCGATTTCTGTGTTACTAATATTCATGCTCCGAAAAGGTTGGCAAGAGGTAAAAAGTGACCTTATTTGTCATGCATATGCCTCTTCTGCGCAGATGTTAGGATTAATCAAGACAGAAGTCATTGGCATATTGTCATTAAGAATAAGGGGGTTTCTATACTTTGTGTAAACTTGAGGGCTTTCTTTGCGTTTATATGATTCATATTCCTTGTCATGCATATACTTCCTAATCTTTTCACCTATTAAGCTTCTGATTCTCAATTCGTCAAGAGTGCCGAACATATTTTGTGTTTGTGGTACTTTCAGGTTGTTGAAGCAGCATTGCTCTCAAGAATACAGCGTTTAGAACAAAGACTAATGTATTTAGAACCTCGTGTGAGTATGGGCACATAGTGAGTATTTTAATATTTTTTTTTTTTCCCTAAGGGTCTCTTTTAGGTTCTCTCAGCAGATATCTGCCTTAGAGCTAAATATATCCTCTATGTTCTAGCTTGCAAACTGTCATGAAAAAATTAGTAGCTTGCAACTGTCAAGAAAAAATCAGTAAATTAAATATCTGCCTTAGAGCTAAATATTTGATTTTTCAAATGCTGTGGTTCAAGTGAAATCATGTTTAATCTCCCTTCAATTGGCTTCAGGTTCAAAAGTTACTTAGTGTTTTGCCGAACCGGTTAACTGCTGACATACTGGAAGAGCTTCGTATTAGCAAGCAAACCTTGGTATGGTTGATCATTTTGGCCTAATGGTAAACCCGTGTTCAGGGGCATTGACAAACATCATTATTAATCTGGTTACCTGTCCTTTGTTGACGAAAGGTTGAATTGGGTTCGAGGGCGGGGGCTTTCAGGCAAGTGCTCTTTGATCTGTTAGAGGATCCCCATGAAATACGCCGTATATGCATTATGGGGAGAAATTGTACACTCAAGAAGATAAATGATGACATGGAATGTTCAGTTCCTTTAGAGAAGCAGATTGCTGAAGGTTAGTTTTGGTGCTGTAATTTACTTGAGGAATGTATAAGTTGCAAATTCAGTCAATGAGTGTGTATCTTTGGTTTGGTTTTGTTATATACAGAAGAGGAGGAAGAAATTGAGATGCTCTTGGAAAATTATCTTCAACGGTAGGTTCCCCTTCACCCCTAACATTAGCACGAATGGATAGTGATGCATTTTTTCCCTATGCTACAGCCTATAGTACCACTGTAAAGCAGCATGTTTGAAACCTGCGCTATGATGTTTGATGCATTTGCAGGTGTGAATCTTGTCATGGGCAGGCTGAAAGGCTTCTCGATTCTGCTAAAGAAATGGAAGATTCAATAGCTGTCAATCTGAGGTCTGAATGTTTTTGCTGTTTTTTATTTGTTTATAGCTCTCGACATTCCGCCTGGATGCGAAACATTTATTGATCTTGTTGTTAGAAAGCTGTTAGAAAACTGCGCCAACAACGTATATAGATCAGCATCATCTTCCACGGAAGCCCCGTCCTGCTCATAGAGAGGCAAACATAAATGCAGACAAGAAACACATAGCTGCAGCCCCATTCCGCACACCATACAACCTCACCTTGAGCTGAATTAGTATTAGTTAAAAGTTTCATATATAACCCCCCCGAAACCGAAAAATTCCCTATTATTTCCTCTTCTGTTTGCACTCTCATACTCAAAGCGGAATTGAATTGTATTGGATGCTTAAAGGCCACCCTGGGTGCTTTTCAACTATCTAATGCCAATTTTAACTGATTTCATTTATCAGTTCTCGGAGGCTTGAGGTTAGCAGAGTGGAATTACTACTCCAGGTTGGGACGTTTTGTGTGGCACTTGGCGCTCTGGTTGCAGGTGTGTCCTTAACCTGCTACAAATGTATTAGTTATGTGTAATGCTTCTGGAAATAAGTTATGGCATTGTGTTGGTACAAATGTTCCAATGGGTTCCGGTGCGATTCTATTCGTTTCCAGTCCGTCCTTGTGCAAAACTTACTCCATAATTTCAGGAGTCTCATTTCCTTCTAATTTCAGGTATATTTGGCATGAACCTGAGGTCCTACCTTGAAGAACATGTGGTGCGTAGAAGTCCGCGAATTTTAACTTAATTGATTCTCTTCCCATTTTCTTCCGGGTAACCACAACCTGGCCTTGGCCGTTACTTATTGCTTAATTTGGTGCAGTTCGCATTTTGGCTTACAACAGCAGGGATACTCGTTGGCGCCGTCGTCGGATTTTTTCTTGTCTACTCTTATCTCAGGACACGGAAAATATTGTAAATGCAAAGTGATTCAGTGTAGGTAAAAATTTCAATGCTCTCTTTCGTTTCGTTAGTGTCGTTTGTGTTCTGGAAACTTAATCGCACCTCGTTAATTTTACAGGTGATTTCGGAGGTGATGAGCATTCAGATGCCAAACGCATCGATATAATTGTACCGTATATCAATTATTTCATCACTGCTGCTGGTAACGCGAGTTGAATCCATTAGGCGTAGCTCTAGCATACGCAACGAGTAGCGGTGATTAGTGTTTATGGCCCTGTAATATTTTGGCCAAGCTGGATGCTGGATTGTATTGCCCACTGCCCACGCCTTACAGAAGTAAGAAACAAAGAATGTACACCCAAAAGAACGGTATATTCACAAATTACAAACATCAATCTTTAAACGAAACCTGGTCTAGTGAAAGTTTGATATATATATACCCTTCCACAGAACCGTAAAATTGGAAATAACGAAATATTTGATACGAATGTTTGTAATCAAAGACAAGATGTGCTTCAGAGATGTACTTTGAAATTTGAGCACGATTGAGAAAGATACGAGAGCAGACTACTACTGGTAAGCACTAATCAAAGTCGCATCCCCGAAACACGAAATGGATTAACAAATGAATATGGAAAACCAACAAAAGCTCAATGCTTTGGACAAAAAAAGGAAAGAAGGAAAAGGAAGAAGAGAAAAACACAGCTCTACGGTAAACGAACAAAACAAATTGCATAAAACATGGAAAAGAAAAGCACCTGAACCAACTGGTCATGCCTGTTGTGATAAATTTAGTGCACTTTGGGATTCTTTAACAGGCTTTGAAGATTCATCAATGGCTATATTCCCCATTCCCACCTCCATTGCTTCCCTCTCATCCTTCTCTACCTTCTCAGAATAACTCCCGTTGGACACCTGAGGTTGCACACCAGCCACGGAAGGCTCAAGGAGTCGAGGACCTGCACTGAACCATGAATGACTGAGGCATTGTGCAGCTGTTGGCCTCTTTTCAGGCACAAAATCAAGTATGGGAACTAGAAACTCTGCCATGTCATTTGCATCTTGCTCACTGAATGCGTACTTCTCCGTTAGCACCTTATTAAGAGGCCAGAAACGCAAACGTCGAATATGCTTCAAATCCCCATACCGGTTAAAGAAGTCCCGGGAATACTTGCCACCTAATGCAGTCTGCAGAAGAAACATTTATGAATACCCTTATTTAACCAGATTTATTGTGAAACGGTATAAACTCACATTCTTGATTCTTCAAGGTGGCAGTGTAAGCACTACATATTAGTTTCACTTCTATCAGTGAGCAAAGTATCATGGTATTACCTTACGGGGAATTGTTCCAAGAAGTTCCATCATCAGTGCCAGGTGATCCTGAAAAAATGAGATTTAAAAGTCAATATGGAACTTAAATTATTTAAAGGAATACAATATATCTGACACCTAGTTTTTCAAATTCATCGTAAACTTCCTTGAAATTCAAAGTGTGCAGTCTACTCCCATCACTCTATGATCAATTAGCTCAATACCCTACTCAAGCAAATCCAGTAATGTCTCAGGCAAAAAATTAACTCTGTAATATTTGATAAATTATACTGGTTAGATGGTGCTTACGATGACATCGAAATTTACAAATTTGCGACTACAATGGCCCCTTTAAAGTGTTGAGTGCATCAGATAAGACAATTTAGGGGGTGGGGAACAATAATGACCACAGAACGATAGAACATACAAAATGGTCCACCATAAGATGTAAGTTTTAATATTTGAATTGTTGCCTGAACGAAGAAAATATACAGGTTCTATGATCTATCTAAGTGGCTATCCATGGAAAGAAATATTTTGGTGAATTCTCAGTATCTGTAAAAATATCCGATTTGGAAAATCAGACAGTGCAGTACTTCAAAAGCGGCAAAGCTTTAAAAATCTAACAAAAATCTTTAGCAATTTCAGAGAAAGAAATCAAGAATTTTGCATACCTCGTCCCGATCATAATTGTCACCGCTGTGTGGATCAAAAAGAACATCACCAGTGGCTAGCTCAAAACAAACACAAGCAAACGACCATAAATCTGCTGGAGTTGAGTATTTCGCTCCAAGAATAACTTCTGGGCATCTGTACTGCCTTGTCTGAATATCACTAGTAAACTGCTTATACGTCCAACAAGCATTTCCAAAATCAACCAATTTGCATTTAAGGTCAGCTTCTGTGAATAACTTCTGCCTTGCAGAACGGCTTGCTTTTGCTTCTTGAGTTTCTTCCTTTTCTTCACCCTTTACTGATTCATTACTAACCCCCGAATCCTTCACTTGTTCTTGAACGGAAACCCCATTTGATTGTACTTCAATAATAGAATCTTCCGCATCAACTGTTGTGGAATCTGCCTCCATATCCTTCGAAATTTCCCTTCCTTCACAACCTTGAGTTGCCTTCTTAGCCTTTTTACGGATCTTCTTTTTCTGGTTTTTGGTGAGATCTCCGTTTAACTTCTTAATGTCTTTAGAAGCCCCAGAGATGGGCACAGTTTTATCTTTGCTGGTTGGAAGGATGAGAGGAGCACCTGATTTCCTAGGATCTTTAGATGGATCAATCATTGACGAAAGCAAAACATTCTCTGGCTTTAGATCAGTGTGTATTATTGAAAGTTGACTATGCAAATAATCCAAACCCACTAATATATGGAAACAAATTTCTTTGACCATGTGCAGCGGAGCCCCTCGGTAGTCATTATACTTAATAAGGGTCAGGAGGTTATCCCCCAGGTACTCAAAAACCAAACAGACGTGCTGTCCATTTGGGCCTGAATGCTTGAAGTGATCCAAAAGCTTCACAACACACTTCTTATTGCCGGGGTCTCCCTCGGCAATCTGTTTGAGAATCTTTATTTCGTCCATCGCAGCTTCAGTATAATAACGAGAACTCTTTTGAATCTTCAAAGCTACATAACGCTACAAACAATGAATTTCTCATGTTGTTAAAGGTTTGAACAATGAGATTATAGAATAGGTACTCAATTACTTTCGTACACGTGGATACAAAATCCGCACACACAACCAGGAAAGATAGAGAATCTTCAATCCAAATGCTAATAAAACAACTAAGATAAAGTAACTGTAATAAGAAACTAGCTCAAATTACTAAAGAGTAACCAATGCAATAAATTTATTCAGAAAACGAGATCCTTACTCGACTACGCCTAACTCTTTTCAGTATTTGTATAAGCCAACCAATATAATCTGAGAATTTGAGCCATTCCCTATATATATATTTTTTTTTCTTTCTTTGTTCTTCTACTCCTCTTGCAAATTACATTCAAATTTTCTTTTCATTCTCACAATAACCGAATTGGTTCGCTAGCAACTAATTGGATTCATCAGAAAATTATGCCTCTTTTCATTGCCTTAACCCTAATTTCCCAAAGAATCATACATAACACAACATTTCATTTCCTCTACTCTTTTCATTTTCCCTCAGTTTCTCAGTAACCAAACAAGCAGGATTCTTCACAACAAGACAGATACATACCGAGCTCTTTGTGTCCCACGCAAGCCAGACGGTGGAGAAGTGGCCCCACCCGAGCTTGCTCTGCACCACATAGCAGCCATTCTTGAAGGAGTCCCCAATAGAGACGGCGTGGTAGCCTCCCTTCTTGTAATCCTCGGTGCCTTCGTCTTCCGATGTGTAATCGCTGAGCTCGTCCCGGTCATCCGCCATTGGAATTGGGGAATTAGGGTTAACTCTTCACTGAGAAACCCTAGTGAGGTTTACTGGAACAAAGACCAACAAAGAAAGTTGAATGAGATGGCAGAACCGCAATTTTGGGGAAAAAAAATAGGGTTTTTAACGGAATATTTTCAGTATTATTCATTTTTAAAGAAAATGATATTCTTATCCTAAAAAGTCACTCATACTATTATTTACTCATAGCATATTTTTATCATTTTAATTAAAATTCAAAATTTTCAACTTATTTTCATTATTTTTAAATATAAAAAAACAGTAAATTAAATATAAAGAAAACAAATGGGCCTGGCTAGCCCAGAAGATATCTGGGCACCACATTTGTTCATTGTAAGATTTGAACCCTATACAAACATAATCCTAATATAAACTTCAACCATAAGCTTTATTTGATTAAAAACAAAACTAGCAAAATTCCCACGCCATTGTTTGAATGAACCCTAAAAGGGAAAAGGATCTGGCACCCGTGATCGGACCATCCAATGTACATCGTACGGTCAGAAATTATTTTAAAATTTAAAATTAAATATAAATAGTACCTAATGAAAACTAACCGCACAATGTATAATGAACGGTCGCGATCATGAGATCCTAGAAAAGGATCCTCACCCTAAAAGGAGTGCAATTGTGGACCAAACTGCACCTAATTGTAATAACTTGTTTGGTAAGTTTGACTTACATGAAAATCCACCTAAGCCGAATCAAACCGCATAAACTTATTCTTAATTATTTTAGCACTTGTCACATTTTTTTTATCGATTGTTAGCGTATGTACTAGTATGTTTTTCTCACAGATTGGTGTGTCCTTAAGTGTGTTCAAATAGTTTCTTATTAATCAATTCAATATTGTTTACTATTCAGACACACAAAACTGACACATTTTCTGACCATTTTCCAATAAAAATGTGTGCCTTACCATTGTATACAAGATTCAGAATTTGCCAACTAACATGCAAGTTGCTCCCTTTGTTTCTCTCAATCGTAGGGATTTGTAGTAGCCAGATTAGATTAATTAGTCTGTCAATCAAAGGGATAACCATAACTACCCAAACTAAGTAAATTGCAAATCTCCTCTTCTTCTTTTTTTCCAAAATGTTTGTAATTGTGTTGGTAATCCTCTCATATTCCCCAGAAAATGATTATGATTTTGATGATGGCAAGCTAGAAACCTACCAATTAGCACTCAATCAACCCCTTGTAATGTTCCATTTTATCGTAACCCTATCTCTTCATAACACATGACCCTTTCCATCAAGATTGGATGTGATATATATTAGAAACAATCATATTATTACCGTTGGGATTACGTGTCAAAATCTGGACTTTTGGATTAATCATACAATGTAATCCAACAATCCATATTAATTAGGTAAGATAAAACTTATAAAAAAAATTATTAACAAATACAGAAAAACATCTCTATCAATTACGCGGCAGTAGAGGCGATTGAATCTCGTTTTAGGGTTGTTAGGTTTTATTATGGGGTCACTTTTGGGCCTTTGCGGGTGGGCCTTGGCTTTTGTGCCTAGACACTCTTTGGAATTTTTTATTTTAGGTATTGAATGAAACCTTTACTCATGTAACGAATGCATAAGTGACATTCCATTTGTGCCTACCCTATTTATGGAGCTATTATTTTATTTTCTCACTCATTTACCGTGTCCGTTTGGACCTTGTTATAAAAATTCCCAATGACCTAAAAAAAGCATATGAAATGCTTCTGACATTCAAGGGTTTCTAGAAGAAGAAGATGGAGTCAATTTTCATTCGAAGATTAAGATGAAGTAAAGTTTCATTTGAATTTCTGAATTAATTTATTTAATCACTATATCCTGAGTCTCCTCACATCCTTGAAAGGTTAGAAACAATTCAGTAAGTTTCTTCCCCTGGCACCTGACCTTTGGTGTATATATGATGGTTCAACCCAATCTCAGCGAGCCGTGGACGTGTCTGAGACACGGAAGAGCCATATACACAAAGACTAATTAAGGTTGTCCTACTCGAAGAAGTGTCTTCCAAGTGAGGTTCTAAAAAGTGACAACCACTTTAACTTCCTTGGTCTGGGACATTTGAAACACTACGTAAACATCTTTTATGAATTTAGACAACAGATTGTAATTCGAGAATTGGGTGATCTTGGTGGTGATAAAACCGCGCGAGCAGATCCTTGTATACCTTCTGCATTGTTTGTCCTCCACCCTTCCTACACCCTATCTAGTTACAAGTTACAACTACATTTTTCCATAGGAAAGAAATTGACGAAAAAGCAAAAAAGATGTGCAAATCTGTCGTTCGATAAGAGCGGCTGTTCACATATATTGTCATGTCACACTCCTTGTCACGGCCGTATAATAAAATGCTCGTCCCAGATCGGGCAGGAACAGGTTGCATGCTTGTTCTTCCATTCAGCTCCACAAGTATAGCAAAACTGATGTCCGCATCTACAAGGGCAATACAAACATGGTACAAACAACAAGGGTTTATACAAAAGTCATGAAATTATATACATAGCAGCATCCAAAAATTTAATAAATTAATTATAAAAATAAAAAATAAAAAAAAAAACACGATTGAAGCATTTTCTTAATTTTCTTGGTATGATGCTAAGAAAGACTAAATGTCATTACAAGAGAAAATTGCATTTGCGTCGAGATCTTGGAACAACATGTAAAAAGGTATAACTTTACTAGCAATATTAATGTATTGCCCTAAAATGTTAATCCACATAAGAACTCAAAGGAGCTTCCCCGCAAATTGGAATGTGAAAAATAAAGAGCGGTGTTCATGAGAGAAAAATGGTGTGCGGAAATCACTTCCCCTCTATTATTGTCTTTTCTTTTCTTGGTTATTCTTTCATATATAACATATCAAAAGTTTTCAAATTTAAGACAGGCAAAACAATCACAGAGGAAACCTAAAAATTAATCAGATTGGAGGGACTAGAAGTGTAAAGCACAAGCACCTGCAAGTGATGTGGTAGCAACCACTCTCAAGTTCAACCATATGATTACACTTTGAACACTGGCGCCAAAGTTTCATCGACGCAAGTGATTTCAACAATTGGTCTTCCACGCAGGAATACATTTCTGATCTCTGGAAATCGTAGCAGCTCATATCATAGTGCCAAGGAACCTTGCAGTTGATACAGAAATAGTGTTTACATTTCACGCACTTCCTGCCTCCCTCACTAACAAAAGAAGTCTTGGTATTTTCCAAGACCTCTTGTTTCGACATTAGTGCAGAACACCTTGGAAATGGGCAGTAAACTTTCTCCGTAACAGGAATTGAAGACTCCTTGATTCGTTCGATCAAAACATTGGCTAGTTCAGGCGACAAGAATGTCTTACAACTATCGACATTCACATCACACTTACAGTCTTTATGAGGGCATTGTGCCACGATCCCGTTTTGCAAATTTATTTCGATGTGATGTTTCAAGCAAGGCAAGCAATATTTGTGTTGACAAGTACCGATCGAAAGCATTCGAGCTACATCAATGTCTTCAAAACAAATCAAACAAGTTTCCTTCACACTCATGGCTTTGCTAGTTCAAGCAGGTAGAGGGGTTCTTAGAAGTCATAGTATCAAATGTATAACGCTGCTTGCAAGACTCCGTGTGTTCGTAACCTATTTGTTATATATTGTCAGTCTTCTCCATCAATTGCAACACTATAACAAAAGCTTCTGTGCTAATTAAAACAGGAAAATTGAAAGAATGAAGCTTAATGCTAATTTAAACTAACATCTCGGTAAACCAAGTTATCGTCACAGGAAAAAGATGAACCTTTTCAACTTCAAACCGCAAGCTCCGTAGAATTTGAAGAAGAAAAGTTCGTTCACACAATTTATCAGAGCACAACTCAGAGTTGCTTTCGATTGCACGTTCTTGATGGAGAAAAAAAGCAAGAATATTCAACCAAAGAATAAGAATTGCAGAAGATCGTACCCGTTTTGCAGAGAGAGATTGCAGAAGCAGCGTAGAAGTCAGGATTGAAGACACCGATCGGCCATGTACGGCGAAGATACCATATGGAAATGAAGAAACTAACCTCCACTGGAGTTAGAGAGAGAAGTAGAGGGATAGAATTCTAGAGAAAGAGGAAACGCTTTCTGTAATTTTCATTAAGCTTTGCAAGTCATTTTAGACTTAATATGATTTGTTTGGAAGTTCTTTTAAAATATTTAAAAATATATTTAATACTTATTTTTTTAATAATTTTTATAAAAAATACAAGTAAATATAAAAAAAAAATACTTAAAATATTTTCTAAAAAAAGCATAAAATCGATGCATCTTTCAAAAAACACTTCAACCCCACAGACTTCTCAATTTCTTTATTTATTTTTTTTGGAAACAAGACTTCTCAATTTCTTACTCACTAAGAAAAGCAATCTAACCACTCTATTAGAACCGACTCAATAATTTTAAACCTCTCAAGTTAACCAAAAAAAATATCTTTCCTCTCAATTTCACCGAAAAGTTAAAAATAACTTTCCTCTCAATCTTTTGACACCTGGAAGCATCTCAAGCATTGATATCTTTACACCCTCACCCCCACACTCCACACCACAAAACGATCCATGTTGTAAAAGTCGTGGAAATAAATGCCAATATGTTTTGACCAAAGATGAAAAGTAAGGAATACTTAAAATTAGTAGTATTGTTGTTGTTGTATAATGTTTTTCATAATGTACTCATTTCACTTTTATAATTTTTTATGGTTATAGCTTTATATAAGGAGCATTCTGTGTATGATCACAATACACAACACAGGAAAGAAGTGAAAACAATAATATCAATATCCCTTCATTCCTTTTCTTACCTGCAATCCTTTTGTATTATAGTTACAAAAATAAACAGTTATACATTGCACCCACTTCGCTTCTGACTATAGCAAATGTTATCTCTCTAACTTTTGCCTATTTATAACAATCCAAGATTTTGAGATTCTTTCTAGCTAGTTTCAGAATATCAAATTTTCGAGAAATTTTTCACTATGCTTGGATCATAGAGTTATACATGACATGTAATTATATATATATTTAAAGGAACACTTAAAAAAAAAAAAAAAAAACTTTGCAC
>JADOBS010301091.1:0-11549 GCA_015708375.1 Cydonia oblonga
ATAATAATTTCTATTGCTTTCCTTGAAATATATACATATACAATCCTATACAATCCTTATTGAATAAGGACACAAATACTTAACTTTATAAACAAAACCTCCCTAATAAAGGACTCACGACCAACAATTAGGAGGACATTAAACTCTTTATTAAGACATTTTCATACCAATTTGAAACACTATATTAATCCAAATAATTGGAAATCTATCTAATCATTTAGGAAAAGAAAATCAATCCCTACGTGCGAAGGAAACAAAATTTCTTGGTTAGCGACGCTTGTGAACTTGTGGAACGAGAGATGCGCACATCCCTCTCCAATCAAAACAATCAGAAATGAATGTGATCATTAACAAACGACACGTATCAATGAAATATTATGTTTTAGCGGTCGAGTGATTTTTTTATTTCAGCAAGCTTGTGGAGCCTGATCGTCTATGTACAGACTACTAACGCTTATTCCCCCAAGGGTAATACTACTACTCTCTCATCCCATGCCATGTACTCGTTCCCAAGATTTGGGACTTACAAGATGCTAGACATTTTTTTAATACATACGATATTATTTACACTAAAAAGTGGAGGAATGAGTTAAGCTTCACAATAACTAACCATAATAATTTGGTTTGAACTTACCTTTAGAAGAATCGAACATAAAATTTCTCACAAATAAAGAGAAACACCACTAAACTGTAATAAAGATAAATGCACTTAGTATTATTTTTATCCTTTTAAGTGGTTCGCGTATTGTCCACGTGACAAATATATACATGACTTCTGATACAATGTTGAGTGATAATTTAATAACGGAGAGGTGGTCATACAATTGAAACAAAACTTTAACATAATTGAAATAAAAACTCCATGTATTTTTTACTGAAATAAAAATTCCATGTAAAACCTAACACGAACTTAAGTTTAACAAATAAATGGACAAAAAACCTCTATGAAGGTTGGGAGATCAATATTCAAATGGTATATATTCCTTCTTTTTAGTAAGACATTTCCAATGAGGATATGCAAATTTGATGTGCAACACTAATTTTATATTTCATTTTACATTTTTGGAAAATGTAAATGAAAGTTCTACTCTAATAGGATAAATATACATTTAAGATTTTATCTATTTAATTGACAGAATTACCATAAAAAATATGTGATTTAAGCTTTTATTTATATTTTTAGTTAGAAATGAATAGTTTGCATCTCTTTATTTGAGAGTTTTCGAACGAACAAAAAATATAAAATACATGTTAAGACATTTTGCACCTCTCATAAAAAAAATGCTCTAACGAAAGAGAATTTTTTTTTTCAACCAAAGCAAAAGAAAATATAAAGAAAATGGTTGAAGTTTTTAAATAGAGTCCGAGCCAGCGAAGAAAACCGTAAATAAGAAGTCTTTGGTTCCAAACTTCCAACTACCGTTCTTCTGTCTTTCTCCACCAAAAAGTCGTCGCTCCTTCAAACTACTGCTTCGTTCTTCCTCTTCTCTTCTTAGCTATCCTTCACCTTCCTTCCTTCCTTCATCCAAATTCCTCTCTCTCTCCTCTGTCGTCTACTTTTTTAAACGCTAATTTCTCACAAAATTTACAGATAGTATTGTTAAATCGAATCGGAGCGACGCAATCTGTGAAGATATGGCTCTTCAGTTGAAGTCCCTCGTCCCCCTCGTCATCCTAATTTCTCTCTGTCTGGTTGCCCCTCCCATCCACGCCAAGGACGTCAACTACTGCGGTGGGTTTCTCACTCATACCGTTTTCTCCTTTCCTTTAATTTATGATAGCATGATACTTTCCTTTCGGAACAAGTTATTCAATTCTCTGTTTCCTTAGTCAAATACGATTTGGGTTCTTCTGTTTTTGATACAATCACAACAAGAAGGAATCTTTACTGTATATGCATCTACACTCTCTAGCTGATTAGACAAAGTTAACATCTTTGTTATGTATTTGCAATTTCAGACTGTTTAAACAAAAATATAAACTCTGGGTTTTGCTTCTCTTTCGATAGTTTTGGTATTGGATTTATGTATTCATCGAATGGTGTTTCGGTGTCGAATTTTGTTATGGTTTGTTTGGTTCATGTTATACTGATGTTGGTTAAATGAAACTAAGCGGATTTTGGAATATCTTCAGATAAGAAGGCTGACTATGATGTCAAGGTTTCTGCGGTTGAGATTAATCCTTACCCCGTGGCGAGAGGCAAGCCTGCCAGCTTCAGCATTTCTGCAACTGCAGGTCTTAGTTCTATCTCACACTTGAAACTTTTTGATTGAGTTTTTGTTTGCATGTAATTGTTATTAGATAAACCCAAAAACGAATCGGATAATCCAACACTGTTTGAAGACCTTTTGGGAGTTCAGTTTTAACAGTAAACTTGTATATGTGGTAACAGGTGCATCAATCTCTGGAGGGAAATTGGTGATTGAGGTTTCATACTTTGGTTGGCACATCCACAGTGAGACTCATGACCTTTGCGCGGAAACATCTTGCCCTGTTTCAACTGGTGATTTTGTGATTGCCCACTCGCAAGATTTACCCGGATATACTCCACCTGTAAGTCCTCCTTGCCATATATACTTATTATATTATTTTGGCCTTCGGTGGTACCTGTGAGTTGTCCCTACAAACTTGAATAAGCATATGAGTTTAGTTGTTGGTTTCTGTTTCGACCAATACAAAGAATAAGCATCATGCCACCTGAATTTTTTGAGTACAATGAAATAGTTTATGCTTAATTGTTAGATTGTCACATTAGAAAAGGATGCAGACAGTCAAATGTCATATTCTAAGTAATACAAAGCTGCAATTATCACGTTTGGTAACCATGGTGCACAAGTGATCACTTTATTGAATACATGCTTGGAAAGTGTTGTTTGTTTGCTAATCTTCCTCATCGTGCTTATTCTGTGTAGTGCGAAAAAAGGGAAATAAAACCAAGAAAGTTTGTTTTTCTTCACTGTGGTTAAAATTCGTGTCCCCACTTCTGTCTCGTCTTCTTCTAGGCTTCTAGCAGTACATTACTCTTTTCTTTCTGTCTTTACATGTGTAACATTACCCCTTCTTCTTGGTGACCAAGCTAAAAAAACTAATCGGTCTATTCTTAAACAAACAAAACTGTCTTACATTCCGACATTGATTTTTATTGGATTGACACTATTTTGATTGCACCCTTGTTGCCTCTTTGACAAACTCCCAAATAACCCTGTAAGATATACTTATTTGAACCAAGGAGGCCTATTGATGAATGTTTATCAATGAGCCTAGTCTTAGGAATTCAATGACGATTTTATTTTGTAACCAAGTTGTTGCTAATACATTAAGAATAGTTAACTTAATCTGGTTTTTTTTTTGTTCGTCTACCCCTCAATTTTGCAAAACTATTAAGTTGTCTAAGAAGTACATGATTTCTGAAATCCATTATGCTACTATTTTTCTCCTGGGCAAATTTAATTCAGTTTCCGCTTACTTATCATAAAGTACTTCAGGTCAGTTATAAGATATTGCTATCAAAAGTTATTTCAGAGTTGGTCTAATAGAGTGTAGTTGAGTCTCAAGCTTTAATGCTCCATATATTGCATTCCTTTGGTGCCAAGGTTACTATGATCATCCATGTTGGCATGTTGCTAATGCATTTCCAATTTTAATTGCAGAAAACCAGTAGAAAATAGCTCATGGTATAATGCTTTTATAATCTGTATATGGATTATACATGATTCTGATTCATAAATCAGATTGCTACTGCGTTGTGTTTGATTTTTTTCCTCTTGGATTTTCAAATAGATTTTTAATCACCCTGTCCCCATCAACATTGCCGCTTCTGTAATCTCTTTGTTTATATTCGTCTCCTATGTTTTGTGTTCTGACCAAGTTCGTCAAAATGCAGGGTTCATACTCTCTTAAAATGAGGCTGTATGACGGAAACAACCATGAGCTGACATGCATTGCCTTCGATTTTGACATCGGGTTTGCATCATCTGTGGCTGATAGTTAAGTGCATCAAATCTTGTGTCTTTTAGTATACCTGTCTAAACTATCTTATACAGCATTTAAGAATAATTATCTCGTTCCATACTTTTAACTTCGCCGGTATGTTGTGATCTGTATATAATTATCGTTCCATCTACTTATTGTTGAGACTATTGAAAGTTAATGGAACATGATTTAAAATATGACATCTTGTTACAGTAAATGTGATAGAGTGTGATCTTAGGGTGATAAGCATTTTTTTTCCGGCTTGTTCTATCTGCCAACTCACTGAATAGCTCCAGAGTGCCTTCATTCAGAAACTTTGTATAGTGTTTCAAACACCATATAGTAATTTAGTAAAATGGCAGATGCTATGAATCAACGCCTGTCACGGTACCCCTAGTTACCAACTGGGTTGGCTTTATGGACTATGCTTTACATGGTTCAGCAGCCCAACCCAACAGGTCCCGGCCGAAAACAACCTCCTTGAAGTGCCTGATCACAGAGTCGCATGATGTCTATGCCAGATTTGTACCCAATCCCGTTCTCTCTCAGACGTGCCGAAAAACTTCGGTATATCAGTTTTATACCCCTAGTCTCTCTCTGATGTGCCCTATAGCGTATACCGGGCTATACCCTTTCATCCTCTCTTCGAAAACTTGTATTCCTGGTTTATACATGTACTCTTGTTTTCTAACGTGTCACGTGAGGAGACAGATGTTGATATTTCCCCTATACCAAATGATATGAACTCATGTATCCTTGCATTAATGACCTGCAAACAAATAGTTTACAAGCAAACTACATTGTTGTGAGGATATTCTCGATGGTTAATTTTATAATTAGCACAATTTGTGGAGGGTTTGGAGCTGAACATGATGGGTATCATCATGGTTGGGTGTGATTGCGCGTACAAAAAGTTTGAGCCGCACTTTAGCTGTTATCTCGAGGGGTTCCTCCTAACTGATAAAAAGAGGAAAAGGAAAGCTTTCCTTTTGCTCACTTGAGATTCAATTGTGGCCAAATTGGCACACCCTGTCTCCCCAGAATTAATTCTTGTCTTGTGACACATGACCAGTTAGTTTACGCTCATGATCATTTGGTCTAGTGACATTTGTTCTCTATTTTGTTTACAGTACATAGCATGTGCTAATTAAAAACAAAATAAAAAGGTTGTTTAGGGTATGTTTACATTCTTACACGTGATACCTGGTTATTTAGGTACAAAATAAACAACCCTAAATGGTGATCTTGAATTGTTTTAAGTATGGCAGACCTATTCCAACATGGGATCCACTTTTTCTTCGTTTCTTGCGTTACTAAACCTGGGATATGTCAGGGAATGAATATCCAACATATTCGTTCCTCGTAGGTAAATATGCAGTGGAGACGGGGATACCAAGGTGGTGTTGTCCATAACCCATCACCTCTCGCCATTTGAGAAGTTAATTGTATTACTGGCCCGAAAAACTGCGTCATGAGGGGTGTATGCAAGTCGTCCCATCAACAAGTATTTGATTGATTCACTCTACGCATTATGTGGTGGAATTGATCACAAGTAGACCACTTAAATCATGAATGATATTTGGTGAAGGGTCTATTAGCTCTAATAGAGGAGGAGGGGGTGCCCCAGCCACCCACCAAAAATTCTAAAAAGCATCCCAACACCTAACTTTTTCAATTGTCACTTTGGAGCAATTGGAAACCAAAAGGGAAAATGTCATCAGCTAGGGACATTCAATCTCCTGACCAGTCCTTTCACCCCAAAAGACTCTTCCTTTTATCCTCTCCCACTCTTTGCGATCATCTCAATGCGATCATATCACATGCCATTCCAAGAACCAAAACAAAAGTCTGAGATGAAAGGAATGAGAGGAAAGTTTCTCAAGAAACTGAAGTCCATCCCAACAATTAACACTTTGAAACATGGCCTGCTCTTTCAGCTCGATCCCGCGGAAAAGTTCTCCAATCCGAACCATCAAACGCTGTCTCAGCTTGTTCGCAAAAATGAAGATTGTCAGAAGAAGAACACCCTATCGGCGGAGCTTGTATTTAAGGAACTCAAAGATGGAGATATGGGACTGGGTTCTAATGTCTGTAAGGAGAATATTACACCGCCCTCAATGGAAACCAAAGAAGCAGTTATGGAGGATGACATTTTTCATGATGCAGAGGATGATGATGAACTTCCGTCTTTGCTAGATTTCGAGGAAAAGTGTCCGCCAGGAGGAGGCGATTGTGTCGTTCTATATTCAACAAGCGTGACAGGGGTTAGGAAAACGTTCGAGGACTGCAAGGCAATCCGTTTTTTGCTGGAGAGTTTCAAAGTACCGGTGTATGAAAGGGACCTTTCGATGCACATGGAATTCAGGGAAGAACTGTGGAGGATATTTGGCGGTAGAGTGATCCCTCCGAGGCTTTTTATCAGGGGAAGTTACATTGGTGGAGCTGAAGAAGTTACAGCACTTCATGAGCAAGGCAAGCTGAAAAAGCTCTTAGAAGGAATCCCAATTGACCTGTCTAGCTCCCCATGCACCGGCTGTGCCAACGTGCGCTTCGTTGTGTGCTTCAATTGCAATGGCAGTCGCAAAGTTTTCACGGATGGTGATCACGAAAACGATGAGTTGTGCATTAGATGTCCGGAGTGCAACGAAAATGGTTTGGTCAAGTGCTCCATCTGCTGCTGAAAATTTAACTGGTGTTTCCTGTTTTCGTGTCATAACTTGTCGAATTGTAAAACGCTTAGTGTTTGTGATGCATTAGCTTGTCCGAAATATGAAGAACTAACAATTTGATGTTGTAGAATTTCAGCTGTAGGTCTGATATATATGGTAGATTGCAATATTTGGAATGCTTAGTTCATAAGGAAAAGATTTCGTTTCCAGTCCTTTCGATTTTCGGAACCAAAACAACTGCAAAACAGCCGTTTTTTATGAGAAAAAAAATCGTCAGAAGGAGAAATCACGAGTACAACCGGAGCCAAGTTTGTCAAACGAAAAGGCAGGTGCACCGCGGCCGTAGCGATGAGCGTTCTCTATAGAGCGGCCTAAATTAATAATCACATCCGAAAGAAAATTTGCTTGTCTAAAAAACTGGCGTAAAAAATATGTATAAAAAAGGAAGAGATCCACCGAATGTCTTCAACAATAGCCCTCGGACGCAAAGGAATACCGCATTTATTCAAATGCTAAGGAGACTCTCAAAGTGAGATTTTTCATGGATTTTCTGTCTCTTAACAGTTTAATGTTAATTTTTCGTGTCAACATTATAAACCATTGTACAAAAAATTTGAGATCGTCGTAGAGTTCATGAAAAGTTCCACTTTTAAAATAATCTCCTCAGAATTTCTCTTTGGATTATGTCATAATACTGTAGTGTTTAGTATTTAATTATGCTAATTAAGGTTGCTTAGTAGATGAAAGTTATAATTGTGTTCTGAAATGATGGGCTATGGAAGACCGTGCACATGGTTCTTCCTAAACTTTGGACAGAAAGTCTTTGATTGGTATTAAAAAGTTTTATGGACTAAAGGGTGCTGTGGGCTCATAGTACTGAACCATTCAGGCCGATGAACTTTATGTTAAAGGGAAGCATATAATTATTTTATTTTTAATACAATAATATATTTTTCCTCGCAAGTCTAGTGGAAATGGCAAAGGTTAGGGGCTAGAGGCTTTATTTGGCCTCTCAAAATATTAATATTCGTGAAATCTAGTACTCTCACAATTTTGTTGTTCTAATAGTGTGAGAGGTTAGGGGCTAAATGGTTTAGGTGACTTATTCTCATTAGTTACCGGATTTTTCCTAAATTGATCCTTCAAGTGCCAAGGCTAAATTGGTTCTTTGAAGAGCCTTAGGCTAGTTTAGCCCAGGCTAGATATATCTCATTAGAAACTGAATTTTGTCATTTGAGGCTAAATTACACTTTTGCCTAGGCTAGTGTCACATCTCGGTCTGGGGCGCCATCACATCCCGGGCCCGCTCCACCACCGTAGCACGAGTGAAATTGAGGGTTTTAAGATTGGATATTCTCAAGTCACATTCAGAGTTCGGCATTTAGACGGTCAAACCACTTGTACAATAAAGACACTCATTTCCTTTAAGTATCTTTGTCCGTGCAGTTTGATACCAGTTTGGGGGACCTATATTCTTACTAATATAGTTGAGGTTGCAAAATTTGGTGCACAAGATTCAGAACTTAATAGTGATTTGCATAACCTTGTCTTCATGTTATAGAACCCAAGGCCGAAAGTGTTTCTTCATTGGTCGAAGTCGCTCGATTCAAAAGTTCAAAGCGACATTCGCCCGACCGAGCTCGGTAGTGAGTTGGCACACTCGCATCAGCAATCAACAACCAAAGGACGTCATTAGCTCCTTGCTTACTTCACACCACGTAGGCTATGTAATTTTTAGGGACAACACTAAGTCATAATAATTTGGTATTAAACTCGTCATTCATGGAAGTTAAAACTAAGACCCTTTCAGTTATAATTGAAAATGAATATCAATAAACTGTAGTACAAAATGATGGAAGGCTCAAGCAATAACATCCGTACAAGAAGGCCAAGTCCATTTGATTCTTGTTATGCGAAGGGGAAGAGAGTCATGTTAGTGGTATCACATTCCAACAATTTGTGTACGCATGAGTATGAAAACTCATTCATATTCCAAGGTCTCTAATATATGAACCAAACATGTCAAGCTTCACTCTACTCCCCAAGCATCACATAGATGTGGTCACCATTATCAGTACTGAAGATATTGTGTCTGGAGAGGTCGAGAGATAGGACTACTAGTTGCTCGCCTGTAAATATAAGCTTCTTACTGTCTTTCTTTGGCAAAAGGAACTTAGAAGTCCAATTCCAATCTTAGATAGGATTCACCATCCGCTAGACACACCACATAAGCCAACAGTAGTATGAATGCAACTTCCTTCTATTCCCTACCAATGTCGGACTAGGGCCCATCAAAGAAGATCCTTGTATTCTCTTAGAAAAGAAGTTATGAAAGAACGCTCCATTTGGTCAAAATGACAGACATTTACTTTCATTGATTCTCTCAGCCCAAGGCTTCAGCAAGTAGCTTTGTAATTAACTGTGAGAGGTGAAAGCGAATAAAAAAGAAAGTTAGGAGGGAAAGAGTGAGGCTCGGAAAACAAAGAGAACATCGAGGCCTTTTCAACCTTAGTGTTATATCTAATTGTAATCGTCTCTGCTTACGAATAATGTTAACTTGTGGCTTAATACATACAACTAAATCTCTTAAAATACAAATTGGCTTCCGGATGTCGTAGATATTTTAATAATAACAAATTGCACAAATTAGCAAGATGCGAAGTTAAATTATTTTGCTAATTAGAAAATACATATTCGTAAAATCTACATGTACATGTTTTTTTTAATACCACATTTAATAATACCAAAACAACTTGCGCCGCTGATTAGTTTCATTTTCCCATTTTTTTCTTTAGAATAAGGTCGTCAAGTCATATCTTTGCTCCTATATATCCCCTCTTGTGAGTGTCATCCAGAGCAATAGAGTTGGTATAGAAACAGAGAGATCTTAGTAAGAAAATAGTATATCAACCATGACTAGGACGAAGGTAAAACTTGCCTGGATACTGAACGATAGAGATAGAAAAGCTACATTCCGAAAAGGCAAGCTTGTTTAAGAAAATGAGTGAGCTCACCATCTTTTCAACTGATCATTGTCGTCTGCGCCATATCCAATGGGAAAGCCATTAACAACATACAAGATGGCGAGCTCACGCATTTTTTTGAACAAGCTTGCCTTTCTCTTTTGGAATGTAGCTTTTCTATCTCTTAATCATTCACTGGATGTTGCAATATTTGAATGCTAACGGAAGTAGCAATAATGTATTGGAGAAACTGCCTTATGATGGCAGCACAGGAGGTCCTGAAACAGATATAGGACTGCCTTATGGATCATAGGCGGAGGGACCACAGGCGGAGCTATGAAGGGAATACAATGGTCCCAGGTCCATCTTGACATTTTTTTCTCGCATAAATGTTTTTTGCTATGCTTATAATTTTTAAGGTTTTTAGTTTAGTTTGATTTGAGATTGGTGGCTCCTATGGAGTTCAAGCAATCTGATGCTTGTGAGCTTTGAAGAGGAAGGAGAGACAGGAAGAAGGTCAGAAAGGCTTGGGGTTTCAGTTTAAGGAAAATGATGAGGACGGCACAATGGCAAACCCAAATGAAGGTGGTCGATTACTCACCATACAGAAAAGATTAAAACAGCGTTTCAGATTGAGACTTTTAGACCCCTTCTAGACTAATATCTTAGCTCCGTCACTGTTATGGACTGTTTAGAAATAGCAGTGGTGGTGGAAGTGATGCAGGTGGGAAATTTGGTGGTAGCAACAATGGAGGTGATGTTGGGGTTCCTTGCGACGTTGACAAAACTTGGGAATACTCATCATCCACTCCTAGAATTGCAATTTACCATCATGCAGATTACTAAAAAGCTAAAGAATACATAAAAGTGGCAATGTACTTCTTTAGTGTGTGATTTTTTTTTGTTTTTCCTTTTTTTTTTCGCATCATGTTTGATCCGTGTATCCGTTGGTTCTCTCTAATAAATAATATCTTTTTGTTACAATAATTTTATGTCATTGTCTCTTCTTTCTTTTTCTTTTTTTCTCCTTAGTGCATAGCATATGGATGATTTGATAAACATGCTATCTTTAAATTATAGTTAGTAAAATACGAAACAGGTATAGTACTGAAAAATTTAAATGTACTATTTGGCAACTTTGCTAAAATGATACTTTGAAAAATTCTGCCATTTTGTAATTTGATATTTATGTGTTGAAAATGTTATTTTTGGTTGTACAATGTCTTAAAAATATGTATAAAATACGTGAATTTTATGTGTATTATAAAAAATAAAAAATAAAAAATAAAAAAAAATTGTGTCCAAGTAACGTGTATTAAACTTGAAAGCTACCCAATACAAGATTATAAAAAATGTATATCAGGCCGAGCCCAATCCTCCAACACCAACCACTTCCAAGCCCATGAAGCATTCTAAAGTGAGATTTTATTAAAAGCTTTGTATTTTTAACTTTAAGTACAAAATCCTCTCATTTCATTGACTGAGAAATATAAAACTAAGGGGGTTGGATATACAGGTCTTTGGCCTTGTGGATTCGGACCATATCACACGGTAGGAAGTAAAATCGTTCGGTTCTTACTTTTAATTTTTAAAATGCTCTGAGTTGGACCCAGCTTGTGTAAAAACGAGTTCAAAACTAAACCAATATTTCTTATGTGTGAATAACTCGGTACGGACCGGTTAAGGTTGTCATAGCATTTGTTATTTTATTAGTAGTCCACAATGAAGCCCATGATCCATATTTCCATATCAATCTAACCCTAAGAAGTAAAACAACAATCAAACTTCTTTAAACAAAGAGTCTTAAGAACATTTGTTGGTGTTTGTACCATATTTGGGCCTCGTGTATTTGGGCCTTGGGCCTCGTATTTGGGCCTTGGGCCTCGTACTTGGGCCTTGGGCCTAAAGCCCACAACAAATGTAAAAGAGGAGGAGCCCCTTATTC
>JADOBS010301092.1:0-11550 GCA_015708375.1 Cydonia oblonga
GAAAAAAAATGCTGCAAATCAGAAAGAAGAAGGAGGAAGAAGAAGAAAAAAAAAACGCTGCAACCTAGAAAGAGGAAGAAGAATAAGAAGAAGAGGAAGAAGAAGAAGAAAAAAAACACTGCAATGCAACCCAGAAGAAGGAGGAAGAAAAAGAAGAAGAAAAAAGAAAAAAAAAAGGGCGGATTGCTGACTTGTAGGAAAGGGGCGTCGGGTGGGAAGGGTTTTGGGGATGCAGAGAAGGGAGAGAGAGACTTAATATAAATTTTTTTAATTATTAAAATATATTTAATTATATTTTAATCCATGTGGATTAGTGAGTGGTCCTCGTATCTAGCCACGTCAGTACTTAACCGATAAATTAACAGAAAAACTGACGGAAATATGACATTGACACAAATTCATAAGATGAGGTATGACATTGTCATTTAAAAAAGATGAGGTATGAAAGTGTCGTGAGACCAATAGTTGAGGTAGTTTTGTGTAATTTACCCAAAAATGAACAAATACAATTCTACTAAAAGAAACTAAAACTTTAATCAAACGGTCATAAGAGATTGAACAATTTTTGGTAGACATGACTTTAAAAGAAAGACCTAAATAATATATAGGGGAAATTAAACTTGCGTAAAAAATTATGTAAAAGTAATGTGATGGATCTGCCTTTATTAAATGTGGGTATGGAATGAAATTTTAAAAGAGACCTGTTTTGTAATGATAATATGTGAATAAACACGTGTGAAATAAACTAATTGTTTAAAGCATGTGATGCGTCAAAAAAGTCGGTGAATCTCATTAATTTTGAGGATCACATACCCAAAAAAAAAAGCATAAAATAACCAAAGAGGGCTGTCCCCATACATACTATGTGCTAGTGTGATTGTCATCTGAATAATGTTTTGCACATTAATTCAATGCATAAACCATCTCACCAAATCATAAACTTCCTGTTGATGTCTCGTATCCTTTCTTTTCCATTTTTTTTTCAAACAAATGTACTTAATTAGTACAAGAAAGAGAGACCGAAAGGCCTCTGAAACAGTAGGTAAAATAAAAAGTTCAAGAGAGAGCTGCAACTCAAGATATAATAGAAGATCCGCACAAGGTTAGGCCCATAGGCATATGAAGCAGCATAGATCGAACTGCCGCCGCCACTATATCCTTAAAGAAAGCCAAACTCCAAACTAAGAAAGTAGACACCAGATCCAAATCTCATTCACAAACCCCTGCAAATATATACAAACGAAGTATCATATGGATAGAAAGTAAAGGTAAAGAGTGTGTAAAAAAGCTAAGGAGTGTGTAAAATACCCTTATTGTGATGGAGGCCGCATAACACTTGGTCTCGAGGGGGATTCGGCATGCCGGGTGGGGGAAGGGAAGTAAGGGAGGGAAATGAATTTGATATCCAATTTTAGATCATAACCTGCATATCCGAGCATGTGATAGGATGGTGATCGAATATCACGGCTAAAGAGGAGAGAGGAAGGAAAAGTAACAAACAAATAACAGTAAAAACAGGTGAAAAATGCCGGTTAAGGAGCATGAAACCCAAATCTAAAACAAGCTTTAGGGTTATTGAGACCAAGCTCAAGAAAGATTGGGAATAGGAGTTTTTGTGAAAGATTTTCTTGTATTTTTTGTCCGAGTTATTTATCGTGTTGTGTCAAACCAAAGAAAGCAAGGTAGAGAAGCTAAAAGACTAAGGATGTGTTTGTTTGTCCTCACTAAACTTCTTTGGATTGGATTGGTTTAGCTGGGATTGCTAACCAGTGTTTGATGCGAGCAAGGATTATCATTAATGAGACTAAGTCGGACTTGCACTGACTAAGTCTTTCACTAGGCAGTCTTAGCGAGGACCCCCAATATGTATGGGATTGCTAGTCCCGTCCCCAAACCTGCTCCGTTTGCCTACGACATCGTCTACACGTTGCATCTTCCGCAAGCATTCCTCTGCAACACCCTTTAATCACTGCCCAGATATTAAACAAAACCCCACCCACTGCCCAAACCTCAAAATCCAACCACCAAAAATTGAAAGGAAAAAAATAACTCGAGAAAATAACAACAACAAAATCTAACCCAAAATTCAAAATCCATCCATTGCCAGAAAATTATGAGATGGTTTTGTAGGCGGAGAAGCCAACACATGTATTAGAGGGAGGAGAGAGATCCAAAAAATTTTGGGAAAAAAAAAAGGATGAGGGAGGTGGAGATGCATAACGACGGTGAGAAGATGAAGAAAATGAGCTTGTTTTGAAGGATTTGTGATGAGCTTTACATCTACATTGTGCATGAAAAAGATGGAGGAAGGAAGAAATGGGGCAGAGCTAGAGGGAGAAGAAAAAAAAAAGATGTTTTGAGATGGGCAGTCTTTCAGCGTAAAAAAGTAAAAGATGAATAAATAATATATATTTATCAAATAATATAAAATATTATTATATATACATTAAATAATATAAAATGTTACCATATATATCCATTAATTAATATAATATTATAGTTTTTTTATTTTTTTATCCGATATTGTACTAAATACTTATTAAATTAGTTTAATTTAATCTAATCTAACTCAATCCAGCTTAGTTCCAAAAATTAGTTAAGGCCGTGATCGACCGTTGCAACAAACAATCATCATAGAACTGTACTTTCAGCGGGTCCAAAGCCTTACGTTGTCTGCAAGCATAAATAGTCCCTGCGAAAGTGAGACCAACTGACTGCGACGTGACTTTCCTTCCTTCCCTCACTCACTGCAATTTGTGTACGACCCTCTCTCTCTTGAACTCTCAAGCTCCTCAAAACAAGCGAAAGCAAACTCACTCGCCCACGCATTCATTCATTCATTCGTTTCCTCCTTCCTCCTAGAGAGAGAGGGGAAGGGAGAGAATGATTGAGTGAAATTTTACATCAACGCGTTGAATTGCATGATATTGTCACCCTCACATTTCCCCATGGATTACGAAAGGATCCAAAAGCCTCAGGTGCCTCTCACATTCCATCGTTTTCAAATTTAATGTACAAAACTCGAAACATTTGCTTTCTTTATCTCCAAAACCCATCAAAGTTCATGAACTTGCTTCAAAGTTTTTGGCTCACTCATTTTTTGGGTACAAAAACAAAGACCCATTTTTGAGTTTATCGGATCGCTTATTGGGGATTTGAAAGTGCAGGTGGGCGGTGGGGGATTTTCCCCAGGAAAGTTGAGGAGTATGCTACTGGGAGTAGAGAAGAAGAGGAAGGAGAATGAAGATACTGAATCTGCATTCACTCTGAGATCTAAGCCTCCTGACTTTGATGATCAAGCTGGTTAGCTCTTTATTTTCCCTTCTTAAATTAATCAGTCATTATTTGAATCTTATATTTCTTAGTCTTTGATTAAGCTAGCTACTGGGTCTGTGGCGATTCCGGTTTAGCAGAAAGTAGTCAAATTTCGTATTTTCTTTTCAATTTTCCTCAGTTTTCTCGGGAAACAAACAGAAAGCAGTCAACCATTGCTTGTAGCCTAGTACTAGCCTAACTAAACTTAAAAAAAAATATGATGTTTTGTGGTCATCAGATCAGAATTAGTGAAATTTATTCTTGATGTTCTTACCCTTTCGGTGTTTGACTGGATTCTTGCAGGGGGTGGTGCATCTTGTCCTTTAGGTTTAGGGAGTCTGGTGTGGGAAATGATTTGAAGAACGATGGGTTTGTTCTCGGGTTATTTCATATTGTTAAGTGAGGCCTATCAGAAAGAAACTGCTTTTATAATTGTTTATAACACTCACGGATCTTCCTGCCATCTCGTAAATTAACTTTCATGTGCAATACTTTACAAAGTGAGCTTTAGACGACAACTTGGAACTAACTAGCTGCACATTTTGCATTTGATTTCGCAGTCAATCTTAGCCAGCAAGTGGGCCAGCATGATTCTTCTACAGCCTTTCATGGAACAACAACATTTATTCCTCCTCCTTCAACAGCAAGGCCGGTGTCAATGAGAGATATGGGGACAGAGATGACACCTATTGCTAGTCAGGAACCCTCCAGGTGTGGAACTCCCGTGGGGGCAACAACGCCACTTCGCAGTCCTGATAATTCAAGTCCATCAACTCCTAGCAGAGCTGCACCCGCTTCATCTCCGATTGACCAAAATACTAACAAGGAGTTGTATGAAAAGGAGTTACAAATGAAAACTAGGAGAGAGATAATGGTTCTTGGGACGCAGCTGGGTAAGATGAACATCGCTGCTTGGGCTAGCAAAGAGGAGGATAAGGATGCATCCGCGTCACAGAAAACTGTACCGGAAGAACGGCTGGGTACAAGTGTTATTGAGACACGCGCAGCAGCATGGGAGGAATCCGAGAAAGCCAAGTATATGGCTAGGTTAGTTCATGCCGCTTCTTTTGTTATTTATACTGCATTTTCAAATTGTGGAGTGATCATGTGGCCATGCAATTATCCAGGTTCAAGCGTGAAGAGATAAAAATTCAAGCTTGGGAAAACCATCAGAAAGCGAAAACAATGCGATCTCTATGACTTCCTCGGGTTTTCCCGAAAAACCCTGTGGTACCTGCTCATTATGACACAATGCGATGTGGACATGTGGTCATTGTGTTGTGTGAGAGCTTTAGGTCTTTGTTGTCACAACTAAAAAAATGAACAGCAGGCCAGCCTTGTATCAGGTTGAGTTTTTCGGGCCACGTAGTTCTTTATCACATATATCTTGTTAGTTGATTACTTGTTTGCTCGGATACTTGAAAGGAGTGTACACGTCTTGTAAACATAGCAAACCGTCAAAACATTGAACTTGTAAATCTGTGCATTCTCTTGGAACCTTTGCGGTTTATTGAAACAGACAGTCGTTGCTTCCAGGTCGAGGTTGAAAGGATAAGAGGACGCGCTCATGGTAAGCTTATGAATGAGTTAGCAGCTGCAAGACATAAAGCTCAAGAAAAGCGAGCTGCGGCAGAGGCCAAGAGAAACCGGCAAGCAGCAAAAACAGAGCGTCAAGCAGAGTATATTCGCAAAACCGGTCGCATCCCGTCCTCGTTTTGGTGTTGGGGTTGGTGCTATTGATATTGGAATCGCTTTCTGCATGTATGTCCATGCTAATGTAAAAACACTTGATTTGGCTAAAGTCTATAAAAGTCAGCAAGTACTCAAATGTAAGTATCATCAACAAGAGAAGGGTAATGTTGTCATTTCGCTTTAATTTATTTGTTCTTTGGATTCCGATTAAGAAAGAGTGGTGATAAACACACCCCATTGTCATATCTTTTCACCTACATTTTAGTAAAAATGTTAATGACATGTTTATCCTTTTATAAAAAGACTTTTTAAACCTTTATTTATTTTATTATAATTAATGTTATTATAGTTAAAAAAAAAAACGTAGAAAAAAAAACCTATATTTCCCTTGTCTCCATCCCGTTTCCCTCTCTCCCCACCACCATGAAAATCTCCCTCCTCATCACCCACCACCACTCCATAACTCAGCCCCCACCCCACTGCTGTCCACCTATGTTCCATCAAAATTGCATTTCAATCATCGTTGGCAAAGAAAGGGGGTCTTCGTCCTCTATCTCCCACGTGCTTCTCTCTCTTCCTCCCCTCCCATTTCTCTCTTCCTCCCTTCCCGTTTCTCTCTCTACTTCCCTCTCCTGTTTTTCTATCTTCCTAGAGGAGATGCCACCAAGCAGGTGTCAAAGGTTTTGGTTGCTGACAGGGGTGGATGGCGTTTTGAGGGGGTAGTGCGGCTAGGGTGATGACATTCTGATAAATAAAAATAGAATGAGTTTAGATATAAATTAGATGATATTTTAGGAACAACAGTGGGTCAAATTATAAGGTGGGTGGGGAAATAAGATAATAGGATGAGTCTAATAGCACTCTTAAGAAAGAAAAAGAAAAAAAGCAATTTCATTGCGGTTGTGAGAAGGAAAATGTTATTCACACACTTATTTTTACCTCTTACACTTTGCAATTTATTTGATGTTATGACTGAAAATTAAGACAAGTGAAAATTAGAAAATTAAAAATGATTGTGTGCGAGTGGCACTGCCCTTGCGGGAACCATGAAGGGGTAAACAGCCAGTTTAAGACTTACCGCTTCCAAAAGGCACCGATGTCCGGTTTTCCAAAGTGCAACAGAAACGAAACCACTTTGCGAAACATTAATAGTATCTTATGTATCCATGTCAAAAAATAACAAACACGTAAGTTGCTATGTCGCCTAAAGCACTTACCAACATAATTACAAATGACATGAGTGTTTACTTGGCTTGGCTCGAACGCGTATTGAAATTATTTTGACTTTTTATTTTTCATGTGTGCCCAAAATATGAGTATTGGGGCTGTATTGATTTTTGGCTTACATTGTGTTTTCTAAAATATGCGGGATAAAAAAAAAATATTGATAAGTAAAACGATCATAAATTACAATATTAAGGAGAACGTGATTCTATGATCATTGATATATTTAATCGGCATACACATAAGTTTTAACACATTTAAATTCACTTATTAATATGAGTACTTGCATTATCTCATTCAGTATTTTCCGACTTCCTATGTGTATATGAGTATGGTATTCATCATATTCTACACATTTACATATACATACAAAATAAAACAAATTTGTGTCTCACATTAGCGTTTGAAATCCAAAACATATTTGGAATTATATTGATTAAGAGAAAGAGTAGATTCGGTTCTCATTCTTTCAAACCTCCTCGATTCATAATTAATAAATTTTCTCCTTCTAAATAAGCAAACATGTGTTCTCTTCGTGTACAAGAATTCTATTCATTCACCTATTTCAACTATTTAAACATATCTAAACGAAATTGGAAAATGAGGTTTTTATAGGGTTTTTCTCTCAGGCCATTCATAATAGTTCAGGTGAGTGTGATAACTACATATAGAAATCAAACATTCTAAGTTTGATTTTATATGGTACCACACTCATACATTTGATATATTAAACTCATGAGTCTAATAGTATTACGCTCAAATTTTCTTGCTCTTGTAGAAGCGGCTTACTCTGTAAGCCTTTAGGCATGGGAAAAATGAGAGTTTCTTGCTCTTGTAGAAGCGGCTTACCCTGTAAGCCTTTAGGCATGGGAAAAATGAGAGTGGGTATGATGAGAAATATGTGCACTATAACACTATTGCCAAAGGGGTGTGGTATTCACACAACCCGTTTTACTTCTCACACATCTTTTTAATTTTTGACCGTCGGATCGGATGAATTGAAGAAGATCAATGGACATAAATTATCAAGGATGTGTGAGAAGTAAAATGAGATGGGTTGATAGCACCTCCTTGCCAAATTATCATTATTATCAATTTTTATTATTTTAAATATTTTTTTTTAAAAAAAAAAGTTGCTTACCTTAAATCGTCATCATCATACACTTCTTCGTTCTCTCAATCCTTCTCTCTCTGTAAGCTTGCCCATCTTTGTGGCGGCTCTTCTTCAAGATTGGATCGGCCTCTCTCTCTCCCCCTCCCCCTTCTTTCTCCCTCGTTTGGAATCGATCTGATTCCGTTACGATCCGCCGGAGTTTCAACCGAACAATCGCCATGGTAGTCGGCGCACATCCACAGCCGCAACCACAACAGCAGCAGCAGCAGCTACAACAGAAACCGCCGCAGCAACCGGAGACTTCAGCTGAAGAGGAGGCCTTGAAGAGGAACACGGATTGCGTCTACTTTCTCGCCTCGCCTCTCACATGCAAAAAGGTTTGCCCTTTGTTTTGATTTGAATTTTGTTCTGGGTATTCTCGCTTTCAATTTTAGGGTTTTAGGGTTTCGTTTCTGGTAATATCTTTTTGGGATGGGCCGAAAGTGTGATGTAATTCCGGCTATAAGTTTCAGATTTAAATTTTTCATGGAATTTGGATATCAATTGAAGGGGATTGGAATTAGGTTTTCTGGATGTGTTCGATGTCAAGAATTTCTTTAGATTAAAGTATGTTCCTTTAGTTAATTCTGATTTTCCTATACTCTTAAAGAAAATAATTAAAACCCTTGTCTCAGATTTATTTGTACATCCCAAGGGCTAATTATGTTAAATTGCTGCTAGATTATGTATGTGATAAGTTTCAATGGCAGAATCAATCATGGTTTCGAGGCCTTGGAATCTCGATGAGCTTGCTTTTAGGGCTGATTTAATTGATCTATGGGAAGCCTTATTTCGAGCGAAGTTATGTTTGAAAATGGTGCTTGAAGCTCAAAATTAAACCCCTTTTGACGGTTTGGGGCATGTTAAGTTTTTTTGGTAGCCTGCTTGATTGCATTGTCTCTGTTACTTTTGATTCTGAGCTGGGAAAAGTTAGTTTGTTACATAATATGGAATATACTTCTGTCCCTTTATGTCATAGGGTATGCTGTGTCTTTTTTCACTATGGTTTTTGGTGTTTATCCTTCGTTACGTGGCCTAGTGAATTCCTGAGTTTGTTATTTGTAGTGTCCTTATGTAAAGCCAAAAAGCATGTTTCTGTACTAATATACCATCAGTATTGGTTTGATTTCCTCCATGCTAACCTCATTGATGCTCCGTTGACAGGGAAGTGAATGTGAATATAGACACAGTGAATATGCTCGTGTCAACCCCAGGGATTGCTGGTACTGGTTGAATGGCAGTTGCTTGAATTTGAAATGCGCGTTTCGGCACCCAGTAAGTCTTTTCTCTCTCTTATTTTTCCAAATTTATTTGTTTCATGTTTAAACTTGTATAAGAATGTTCCTTCTTGCCTGTAAACCTTTACTACGTTTATCTGACATTGTTTCTGACCATCTATTGTTCCTCTACAGCCTCTTGATGGATTGTTAGGAAGCCCAGCTACAAATTCTGCTGGACCTTCTTTGCCTCTATCACATCCTGGGGTTACGCCTGCAACTCATGCTGCTTATAACCCGAGTAAACAAGCAGTCCCCTGTATTTTCTTCCAAAAGGGGCAATGTTTAAAGGGTGAAAAATGTGCCTTTTCTCACGGACCAAATCCTATGGCTAGTAGTAAAGTTCTGCAGACACCAGCTGCTCCCCACGGTACAGAGCCTTCAGGTCTTAAGAAGGCTTTTGGTGGCCTTCAAAAGTGCACTCAAGAGTTGAAGGTTCCCAAGGCAAGTGTTGCAAAGTCTGTTGGAGTGCCTCCTGAAGCTAAACCTGCTCCAAAAATTTCGACTGCACCAATTAGAAATGGAGTTAGCATTGAGAGGAATGTGCTGTCAACGAAAGCATTGGATGATGAGGCTCTCAGATACAAGGCAACAAGTGTTCCCCCTGTTATCAATGGAGGCTCAACAAGTCGGGCCAATCATTTACCTCAGGTTCATGTTTCAGACTATCATGGTTTTCAAAATGTGAAGGATGTTGATGAGCATTTGAGGGAGTCTTCCCCTGGATTTGATGTTCTTGTAGATGATGAGCTCGGAGATTCTGATTACTACCACGGTGAAGATCGGTTCGGAAGAACAAGAGGTCATGAGGGAAGGAACTTGAATTCTGTGAACGAATATGATTTGGACCGTCCTGTTGATTACACTTCAATGGCTGATGTCGATCGAGAAAGGTTTTGTGACCCACGAGGCTATGACCCTTATGATCGCATGCAAGGGCAATACGCATGGGACCAGCACAGGGCTTCATCTGAGAGACAGTTAGTGGGTCCTGCTCGTCTTGAGAGGAGGGGTTATCGCAAATCTGAGAGTCCGGAGAACATTGATGAGTTAGATCTGCGACATCATTTATCTAAGCATAGGAGGGTAAACGGTCTGAGATCCATCGTCAGCCATGACTATGCAGTAGATGGTCATGTTGAAGAGCGGAACAACCGTCCTCTTAGGGATTCACAGCAGTTGCCCCCACATGAGGGCTCCCGTAGTAGTCGTCTTCATGGTAGAATAAAGCTTCCAGGCGGGTCTTCTCCAGTCAATGGTAGTGATTTGCACCAAGAAAGGGAAGTTGACAGAGCTAGGAGTCAAGGCAGATTGTCACCCAGGAGGCCTCAGATATCCTCCCACCAAGGAAGGCTTCGAGACAGAATTAAAGGAAGGGTGGAAGAGGACTACGATAATGAGAGGAGAAATTTTGGTGCTCCTCGTGTTAGGAGAGAGATAATGGATGACCGAGGTGATGACTTTTCTGGTCCAAAGCGTCTTCCAGATCTGAAAGTTGTGAAAGATGCAGAAAATAAGGAGCAATCTTACCTTGGAAAACGGAAAAGTGTGATGGATAATAATAATCAAGCGGTAGGTGATCTTTCATTTGAAGGGCCAAAGCCTCTCAGTGAAATTCTGAAGAGGAAGAGAGAAGCTGAAGCAGCAGCAGCTTCTGGGAGCAGGAAATCTTCTGCCCACGATAAACGAGGCAATAATCAGAGAGAAAGCAGGGAGAGCAATCAAGGCAACTCCCAGACTGCAGTTACAGAGATGAATAACAGTCTGCCCCCTGCAGCGAAGGAAGAGCCCAAGTTTACAACGGCTGATGCAGTTGGAACTGAAGATGAAAAAGTTGATGCGGCTCCTGGTCAGTCTTCAGAAGGACATGAAGTTGGAGAGGTCGAGGCTGAAGAGGGGATGATTTATGAGGAAAACGAAATCGAAGGTGAAGATCCGAGGGAAGGAGAGTATGATTACGAGCAGGGGGACGAGGGTGACTATAATTATGAAGAAGGTGAAAATGCAGACGGCGAAGAGGAGTACCTGGAAGAAGATGAAGACGGGGATGACTTTGCTAAGAAGATCGGTGTCGTGTTTTCGTGACTGGGCAAAGGGGAAGGTGGAGGGCAACGGAAAGAGGATCGATGGCTCTTCCACAAATAGCGTGGAAGGACTTTTAAACGTACTGATTAAGTAAACATGGCTGCTCTGGTTTCTTAACAGAAGTAGGGATTAGCAGGCCTTTTTGTCTCTGTTATGTTAATCGAAACAGTTTCGTTGTATTTAAATCTGATTTAATGGGATTTTTTTTCTTTTCATTTGTGCTTGAGGCATTTTGCTGTGCTTGATTGAGTGCATGGCTGCAGCCTGTGTAACAATAGATGGTCTCAATAAGATTTCTCTCTTATTCTCTCATTTTCTATTCCTCCCCCTTTTCAGTTATCTTTCCATTGTTTGTTCCCTTGCATGGGTTGATATGATGCTTACAAATTCATTTTTAATAAGAATACTTTTACGTTCTAACGTACATGAGTTAGGTCAGTTGGTTAGGAATGATACATGAGTTAGGTCAGTTGGTTAGGAATGATACTTGGATGCCTATTTGGACGGTGGTCGGTCTGGCGCTGTCACAATGTTACGAGGTTTCAGTGACTATTATAGGGTTGGCCTCGTTTGGCAGCTCGGACTGTACTGACTATTTCTGTCGGATAGGATAAATAGTCACTGGATAGTACTGACTATATTACTCGGACGTTTGGTGCAGTATCGGACTAATAACTGTATTATTTATATTGTGTTTGATTTATAGCGGAGGTGGGGGAGATGAAGAGGTGGTGGAGGAGGAGAAGGAGGAGGACAGCAGGGCCGAGAGAAGGCGAGAGAGAGAGAGGGCCGACTAATAATCCG
>JADOBS010301093.1:0-11552 GCA_015708375.1 Cydonia oblonga
ATATATATATATATATATATATATGCCTTTATGTTACCACTAAGCACACTATATATAATATATATGTTTTATGAAGTTTTATGGCATGCTAGGATTTTCGGGAAACTATTACATATTATGCTATTGAGTTTTCATAAACTTTGGGGGTTAGTACGTTGGTGAATAACTATTTTAGTATTATCTATATATCAACTTGGTCCACTCATGTTTTGTTTTACACCCCCTTAAGACTTAGAATCGAGGTGTACAATCCCGGTGTCAAGGCACTCCCGCATTGACATCTTCGAGTCCTTTCGGTGTAGGACCCACTCCCTTGTTCGTACCTCTTTATATTATTCCTTTTTAATGTCTTGGATTAGTTGTATGCTCTGAACACGTTCCACCATTGCATATTCATTATAGTTAAATTTACAAGTTTTATTTATGTTAGTTATTTCTTTCTAGTTCTCATGCATTCTAATATGGCTTCGTCATCTTTGGGTGTCGGCCAGGACGTGCCTACCTTGGTATTTGGAGGATATCAGGGTCGGGCGTGTCAATAAAGTTTCTTTACATTCAGTCATTTGCTTGTTCTTTTTTCTATTTTACTTTTTGTCTTTACATTTAAAAAGGGAATTGCAAACTGACTTAGACTACTTCCAAATAGTTTGTGGTTCTTTCTTTGGACCAATACAAAGAAAATATATAGTCCTTGTCACCAAGGCATAAAAAAACCCTAACATGAATTAAACCATTCCATGGCACAATCCTTTATAAAAGGCTCAATTTACTTGTGTCGTAAACAAACAAGCTTTACAAACATCTAAGAAACAATCAATCCATTGGTCTTGGTCAATAGTGGCACGCCTATTCAATTCATTTAGAAAAGCCTAAAAACTTGCTCAAGGCTTTGGCAAGACACATTTAAATGAACATAGAGTCCATCATTTACGCATGGAGAGTTGCGTGTGGATCTCACATCTAACAGTTTCTTGGAGTACTGGATATGACCCATCGTTCAATCTTAAACCGGGAATTCCATAGACGCTTGAAGAAGCCCAGATTGCGACCTCACATTGTGCCATGACAAGACTACGTTATAAAGGTGGCGTACCTCGAAGTTGTCCATAGTCGTGACCTTGCGTTGATCGTGCTCCAAAGTTTAGATTTTGAGCTTGATGGGCCCAGATTTCTTTAGGTGGTACTACTCGTGGGACGAGAGATGATGGATGATGAGGAATGACAAGGAATTTTTTTAGGAGGTTTTGCTTAACGGAGAAGATGGTAGTTTGTAATTTGTTTGTAATAAAGGGATCGAGAGAAGCAGAGAGAGAGATGAACATAGAGAGGAGAAAGAAACAGACATTAATAAAAGGTTGATGGGTAAATGTAGAGAGAGGAGAGCCCGCTTTCACCCTATGCTTGCTTTGATTGCTTTATTCCTAGCTATTTAGATTAGATCTAACGATCTACGTTGGTCTGCGGTTCCCAAAGACTAGTCTGCATAAAAGAATTTGTGTTGGTTGATTTACTATATGATGAATTTTTCAGTGTGCCCATAATATAGGATGCATCATGTGTCCCTAATATATAAATAGTGAGATACTTATATTAAAATATTACTAACTTAAAATATAAAATGTTCTTCTATCTACAAAATAGCACGTGGTGTACGATGAAAATTTTCTCTCTCTACCACCCGACGCATACATATAAAGAAGAGCAAGGACTCTCTCTCCCTCCTCGACTAGCTTCTGGTGATCGCCATTTTGCACTTATCTTACTGCAAGCCTTTACTCTCCCTCTCCCTCTCTCTCTCCCTCTCACTTTCTCTCTCGTACCTTTCTGTGAGGTATTTCCATATCTCATTCCGCAGCTTCGTTCAACCATGACAGTCTTGACGCCTGCCCCTATTGATGTATGACTCTCTCTCCTCTCTCTCTAAGTATACATGCATCTATGTGTTTGGTGTTTGCCGATATCAGAGGTTTGGTTTTTGGTTCAAATTTGGAGGTATTTCCTAATCAGAGGTTTGGTTTTTGGTTCAAATTTGGACGTATTTCCTAATTGGGTTTATTTTATTTTATTTTATTTATTTATTTTATTTTTCCAGAACTAAAATTGAAATATGGGGTTGTTTAGGGCTTTGGTTTCCAAATTTCTGTAATATGGTTATGATTCTCTCCATTGCTGTTTGAAATTTAGGGTTTTGTTGGAAATAGTGCTAAGGGTTTGCTTTTGGTAAATGCTCAGAATTCTTCGTCACACTTGTGTTTTTGTTTCAGCAACCAGAGGACGAGGAGATGCTTGTCCCGCATTCGGATTTTCCGGAAAACAATCACCAACCCATGGAAGGTATTATGATCCGTACAGCATGTCCATTCCCTGTAATTTTAGTGTTACTTGTATCTGACAAGTGGTTGTCTTCACTAAGATTATTTTTTGTTCTTTTGAAAGCAAACTCTAGGAAGTTCTCATACAGTGTCCATTGAAAAAGATCATATATACATGTTCTGCACAGTTGGATACTGAAATAGATCCTTTGAGTTTAGTTTTTTCGTTTTCTCGCAGTATTGTTATTTTAGTTGTACGTTCAACAACTAAAAGCATGAAAATTTTGTAACATATTTATGTTTCATTTTTGTTTCTTTGCGTATTAGTTGTTGCACAACCTGAAACTGCTAATAATGTGGAGAACCAGCCAGTGGAGGATCCTCCATCATCAAGATTCACATGGAGGGTTGACAACTTTACTAGGATGAATACGAAGAAGTATTATTCAGATGTATTTGTTGTTGGTGGCTATAAATGGTACTGGTCATCTTCTCTATTTTTTTTTTTTTTATACATCTTCACTTTGCTGTGATACATTCCTCTTTGACATGTTACTCTTTGCTTTGCTTTGGCAGGCGTGTGCTTATTTTTCCTAAGGGAAACAATGTGGATCATTTGTCTATGTATTTGGATGTTGTGGATTCTTCAAGTTTTCCAAATGGGTGGAGTAGATATGCACAGTTTAGCTTGGGGGTTATCAATCAAATTCATAACAAGTATTCAGTACGAAAAGGTAACTCCTTGGATATATATTCTTCTAATCTTTCACTGCTCATTAAATTTCAGATTGGAGCACTTGGCAATATAAGAATTTCCGGACTTGATCCACGATGTTGGGTGTGATTCTCTATCTATCAGAACGTGTGTGCATTTAAATGTGGAAATCAGGAATGTTGCAAATAATGGTTTCTTATGTTGATGAAAATAAGTACATTTGCCAGGAAAGAAAATCATTCATGGTTCATTACAAGTATCAGAGCCCAGTGAATCCAGTGGAGGACTTGGTTGTAAGGAGTGCATTATGTAATAGGGAAATTCAGAATGTAGATGTGTTTGGCCTTTTGGTTTGCTTCTGGTACTTAAGCTTGGTGAATTCAGCTCATGTGATCTAGAAATTCAATAGTTATGTTTAGGCTTGTATTAGTTGGAGTTGTTTTGAAAACCAAAATTTTACCGATTCCGTAAGCCGGTGCTGACATTTTGTATACTTACAGACAGAAGCCTGCAAAATTAAACAAAAATGTGCATATAGATTTCAACTAACCAAGTGCAGTGGCATTCTAGGATTCTTCAGCCGACCCCACTTTGTGGGATAAGGCTTTGTTGTTGTTGTGCATATAAATTTCAACTCACTGTATTTGTGTGATACAGACACACAGCACCAGTTCAATGCGCGAGAAAGTGATTGGGGTTTTACATCCTTTATGCCTCTTAGTGAACTTTACGATCCCAGTAGAGGGTATCTTGTGAATGATACACTTATAGTTGAAGCCGAGGTTCTCGTTCGTAGGGTTGTAGATTACTGGACATATGACTCAAAAAAGGAGACAGGTTATGTGGGGCTTAAGAACCAAGGAGCAACGTGCTACATGAACTCTCTTCTCCAGACTCTCTATCATATTCCTTATTTCAGAAAGGTTAGCGGCCGCTGACATTTTTTCTTCTCCCTCATGCTAACTTATTTGTTTAGAGATCTGAGGAGAACAATTTCTTGGATTATATATTTCAGGCTGTTTACCATATGCCCACTACTGAGATTGATTTGCCTTCGCAAAGCATACCATTGGCTCTGCAGAGTCTATTTTACAAGCTCCAGTACAGTGACAATAGTGTGTCGACCAAAGAGCTTACAAAGTCTTTTGGATGGGACACATATGATTCATTTATGCAGCATGATGTGCAAGAACTCAATAGAGTTTTGTGTGAAAAACTTGAGAACAAAATGAAGGTAAAATTCTAACTAAACTTAGTTTGATGAATTTGAAAATCTTATAAATTGGAAGCTCTGGATACTTAATGAAAAGTACACCAGGGAACTGTTGTAGAGGGAACTATACAGAAGTTATTTGAAGGACACCATATGAACTACATTGAATGCATCAACGTGGACTACAAATCTACAAGAAAGGAATCATTTTATGGTATTTCGTTGTTTCTGTTTTGAGCTCTCCCATGTTTATGCTCCTTTTGCATAACATTTTTTAATATGTGCCTGGCAGACCTTCAACTTGATGTCAAAGGCTGTCATGATGTTTATGCTTCTTTTGATAAGTATGTTGAAGTGGAACGTCTTGAGGGTGATAACAAGTATCATGCTGAACAGTATGGATTACAGGTTGGTAGCTCTATTAAATTTTCAGGGTGTAGATAATTTGGACTTTTGCATGAAATTCTGTGGGACTTATCTGCTTGCTAAATTCGTGCCTATAATTCGTTGCTTTGGAGTGTTAAACTTATTTCTGTTGACTAAGCTTCTGAGCAGCTCACTTTTGCTTGCTCCTTGCATTGATCAAGATTGCAGGATGCTATCTTTGCAATGCCATCCGTGCCTTTTTATTTCAAATTTTAGTTTTGTGTCTTAGGACACTTTTGGCCCCAATGTAAACAAATAAACCTGATATCTTGGGTGGAGACAAATTAACTTGAGGCAGTCAAGGTAAAGATGATTGCAAATTGGATGGTGACTGGCTTTTTTTTTTCTTTTCAACTTATCGAACCATTGCTTTTGCAAGGCATTTTCACCCAAACAAAAGAAGAAAATTATAAAAAGCAAAGTCGCAACGGTTGGGCATTCACAGGCCCTTCAAATTGATGAATAAGATTGAGGCGTGGTAAAATAGGTGTTACAACTGAGGGAGGGGAAGAAATAGGTTGGCAGTTGTTAAACTTAATTACCTGAATGCTAGAATGGATATAGTCTACACAATCCAAGTTCATAAACCTTCAGGATTTTGGAAATATGATGAGTTATTTTATTATGGGAAAGAAAAAAGAATGAAGAAGAAAATAGTGGATTGTTCTTCTCAGCTGCAAGGGGATAAAACAAATTCAGAAGTATGGTTTATCTGATTTGGTTGGGATCTGAAGGTTGTGGCAAGAGATACAAGTTGCTGCCCATTGACAAATCTTTCTAAAGGACACAGTTTAAAGTGAGGTTTTGGGAAGACGGATGGATTGAGGATACAGAGTTTTGTCCGTTATATCTGCATCTGTACAGGTAATCACAATTTCATATCTATTCCAAGAATGTGTGTTAGTTCTTTCCTTCGCCTTTAAGTTGGGATTTTGGGTTTCAAAGGAATCTGAATGATCAAGAAGCAGAGTTGTCACTGTTGTCAATTCTAGGACCAGTCTCCCTCGTCCTCATAAAGCAAATAGGAGAGTTTGGAAGTTGGAGCATTCTGTAACATTTTCTTCTAAGTCACTCAATACACGTTGGATATCCTGGCTCCATCTCTTCTACTGAAAATTTTGGAACTTTGGATCATTTGTTGTTGCCCTGTCCCTTGGCTTTTTCTTTGTGGGCTTGGTTAATTGAGGAGGCAGGGTTATGCTGGTCCATTCCAATGTCGTCTAATAAGTTATTATGTGAAAAGCTTTGAAAAGGGGTTTAGTGCTGTGAATTTTTCCAGTGGTACATGGAGATAGGAAAAGCAGAAATTTTGTGGATATTGTGAGGAGGTGGAATGCTTATGGGAAAGGGCATGCTGTTGGGCATCTTTGTGAGTGTGTGTAGCTTTGGAATTTCGAGAGAGCTCATTTTCTGTTATTTTTCAAATTGGAAAGCCTCTGTCTTGTAATTGTTTGTTTTATGCTGTTTCTCAGAAGTGGAAAGCCTGTGTCTTGTAATTTAGAGAGATCTCATTTTCTGTTGTATTGTTTTAATCTGAAATAAAAGTTTGGTTCTTTTTAAAACAAAATGTTTGAATAATGAGGCAGAACAAAGTTTGGTTCGTTTTCTGTTGTACACGATATTAGGGGTGTTCAAAAGAAACTGACGGTCTTTTCAAACCAGTTGGTTTCCCTTAGATATTTCAACATTGCTGCGTAAATTCAGTAGAAGTTGTAAAAGCGGATCTTATCTTAGAAAGTTGTAAAAACTTATATAAATGATTTGGTGGGTATTTTAAGCATCAATATTTACGTTCAATTTTTTCTTTTCCTTGGTTACCTCCTGTTGCCTACCTCTCTCCTATTTATTTTTCCTCTCTCTCTTTCCCATGCTAAATCTACCTTTGTCTTTTGTTTCGTGGAGGGATTGTAATGTCCCAATTCTAATAGTTGGTTTGCTTCGGCCACAAGTGTGATTATTTCTTCAGTCTGCTGCATTTTGTTTTTGGCTGTCTGTGATTCTGTCATCAGAAAAACTATTGTTTTATTGGCTTATATTTGTTGGATGATCATTTTGGACGTTGTGGGATCTTTTCAGGATGCCAAGAAAGGTGTTCTGTTCATTGACTTCCCCCCTGTGCTTCAACTTCAGCTGAAACGATTTGAGTATGACTTCATGCGGGACACAATGGTGAAGGTTGGAATTCAATAAGGGGAAAAATTGATATAACATGCCATTGTTACTGTTATTTGTGCATGATTAGTTTGTTACCATGAATTTCATTATAGTTTGTCCATCACAATTGTGTCCAAATGATTGTTTGAAAATGAAGATGGGAAACTGTTGTTTGTATTTAATGATCCATTTATCCACAATCAGAGTATATTTACTTGATAAGTTGTGGTCAGTATGAATGCTGAGGAAAGAATACAAAAGAATGTAAATTTAGATTTAACTGAAAGTTCAGTTTCAGTCAATTAAACCAATTTTAATCAAAGTTTAGACAAGAAGGGGTAAGGACCCATGTTGTGTTTGTGTTAAAGATATCCTTATGATTTGCATGTCCTGTGATCTGGCCATTAATGGTTCTATTATCAGACATTTGACTTGAATGACCTGTTTATTAGACTAATCTCTCGTATATGGGTTTGTCACCGGAAAATATGGCTTTGAGTTCCTTTATTTCTCCCATCTAGTTTCCCATTGTGATTGTTTCTCAATTATTCACAACTTTTAAGTGAATAGCGCCTTTATAACTTGATCCATTCATAATTTATTCCAGATGAGATTGGAGTGATGTAATTTTCATTTGAGCACATAAGACTGATAAACTGCATTTCTTTACCCGACATTAAATACAGTTCTTTATGGTCTCATTGTGTAGATTAATGATCGTTATGAGTTCCCGTTACAACTTGACCTTGATCGAGAGAATGGAAAATATTTATCGCCTGAAGCTGATAGGAGCATTCGCAACCTTTACACACTTCACAGGTACGTTTTCAGCTTGATTCTTATTTGTCATGTATCGGAGACCACTCTGTTTAGTTAAATCTCTTAGGGAAGCTTTCTGGTGTTAAATCTCTTAGGGAAGCTTTCTGGTGATCCCCTTCATGTGATAATAATAGTTATGAGGTTCACTTACTGGTGCTTGATATAGTTGGGGAAGGATTCTATGTAGCTTACTGGTGCATGCTTTGTGGGAAACCCCTTTGCTCTTTTAGCTGCATCTCCTTTTTCTGAACAGAAATATTTTTGTCCATTAAGGAATCTTGGTAGGGTGCCAAAGTTTCTGCTGTGAGGATATTTTGGTCGACGTTACTATCTGATAGTGGTGCTGAATTTCACTTTTGTTGCACATTGTTTGTGGGGAAATAAATTGGTATCCAACTCGCCAGCCACTAGATTCATAGTACTAAGAGAGATACATATTTGATATGTAAAACCCACATTTACATCTCATTTTACATTTCCGGGAGGTGTAAATGTTAGTTTTACTCCAATGGGAGAGGTGTAAAATTTGGAATTTCATTCATCGTTCTCTCTTTGATTGGCTGGGCGACCTCCAAAAGATGTAAATTTACATTTTATTTACATCTTCTGGCGAATATGGATATTTGACATCCCTCCATTGGAGTGTTTTCAAGCCAACCCAAAAATGTAAATGTCAATTTCAAGGTATTTTGCATCTTCCATTGGAGATGCTCTAAGTGGCTGTGTTCCTTTAGTTGTTATGATATTATATGTATGTACACGTTTCATTTTATATCTATGGTGTGCTTTCCTATTTTGTTTTCTTCTTCTTCACCTTTAGTTGTTATGATGTTATATGTATGTACACGTTTCATTTTATATTTGTGGTGTGCTTTCCTATTCTATTTTCTTCTTTTTCTTGCTTTTTCCCTGTCTTGTACCTGCTCGTTCACCTATAATGTTTTTTTCTTACAAAAAAGAGTAAATTGTAGCAATGGTTCCTAAACTTTAATCAAATTGGTGCAATGGTCCCTCAACTAAAATCCATTACCATTGGTCCCTCAACTCACCAAAACATGTAGCTATGGTCATTTTCGTCAACTTCATCAGAATTTTGTCAAAATGAGTTATGTTGGAAGGACCATTGCTACAATTGAGTTAAAGTTGACGGACCGTTTCTCCGATTGGGTTAAAGTTGAGTGACCATTTCTCCAATTGGGTTAAAGTTGAGGGACCATTGCTACAATTTACTCTTAAAAAAAATTATTGTTGTGAAATAAACAAACATTCTTAAGGCATTTTTATGTCTCCCTTAGACACAGGATGACTATGTTTTGATGTCCCTATAAAAAAAATTAGTTTCGATTTGTAGTTAATTTTACTATTGTACTTATCCATTTTATGGTTGTTTACAGTGTTTTGGTGCATAGTGGTGGGGTGCACGGTGGACACTATTATGCCTTTATCAGGCCAACACTTTCTGATCAGTGGTATGTCACAGTTCTGTATCCATCTCTCTCTCAAGTGTGCACACATGTTTTGCTTGTATGGAAAACTTATGATTGATTCTCATCACCTTGCTGCATCAACCCCCTAGTTTGGTTTTCATATTGTTTGTTTGAAGCCAGAATTTCTAGAAGCACACATGTACAAATATGCCTATATACTTTATGTTTTAAATTTGATCAACTTCTTTCCAAGCATCAGGAGGACCCTTTTCTGCATTTGTCCAGAGGAGACAATTTCATTGCCTATAAACAGTAGAAATCCAAATTTCAAAATTGGGAAGTGGACCACTTCAGAAAAGCTGGAAAAAAAAAAACAAGAAGCATATCTAATACAAAAGGGACCTTATCTGTGAATTCTTTGAATCTTAGGGCAATTAATGACTCACTACAGTTGTATTGTCAACCTTTCTGGGTGAACTGTAGTTTGATTTTTAGCAGTGTCTATCTATATGAAGATGGATGTGGTTGTAACTTTTATATAGCAATCTATCTATAAGACTATAACTAAGCATACCACCTTCATATCAATCTCCTCGATAAGTAGCAACCACACTCACATTCACTTTCAGTGTGCCACAATAAGGTAATTATAACATAGTAAACGACTATGCCATACGGATGTTTTGAGGCCTTGGGTCATAATAGGCACCTCAGTTGGTATGTTTCTGTGCCAATTCTGTTTCCCAAGTTTTATGCTAATTCTAGACATTTGATTGAATTTTGAGAAATGCTGGGAAAGAAAGTAACTGAAGTTGCTACTATCTTCAATCAAGCACCCTTTATTTCACATGTCATTAAGAATGTGGTTCACAGGTATAAATTCGATGATGAGAGGGTAACAAAAGAAGATATAAAGAGGGCACTAGAGGAGCAGTATGGTGGTGAGGAAGAGGTATGCTTTTCCATTTTCTGCCTGCGATATTGAATCGATGTTTATACTTTTAAGTTTTTTTTTCTTTTTTCATAATTTGCTTATTGTTTTACAGTTACCGCAGATAAACCCTGGGTTTAATAACACTCCTTTCAAATTTACGAAATATTCAAATGCATACATGCTGGTGTACATTCGGGAAGGTGACAGAGATAAAATAATCTGCAATGTGGATGAAAAGGACATTGCTGAACATCTGAGGGTGAGATCCTGTTCATAAGGCCAAGTTTTAGGGTATTTTATTCATTTTTAAGAAATTGGATGTGTGGCTTCTCCATTTGACGATATATTTGAATTAACCTCTGAACAATGCTTATCTCAATTATCCTGTTGTTTGAGATCAAATTCCCATAATGATCCAAGTAAAGTTCTACTTGAACTTGGAATCAGAAATAAATGAGATACAAATAAGGTCATGCTTTGCTTGTTTGTTTCATACATTTGGCACATCAACTGCTTTGTAGACAAACTTGCTTAATTTATAAGTTACTTATATACAGATGAAAACAAATACACTTTTGCCTTACGGAAGATAAGTTCTAAATAAATTCATTGACTTATGTCAGGAGAGGTTAAAGAAAGAACAAGAAGAAAAGGAGCACAAGAAGAAAGAAAAGGCAGAGGCACACCTGTATACTATTATAAAGGTTGGGATTTAGCTGTTAATGTCTCCCTTATTAACAGGTGACTTTAATGGTCAATTTGTACAAGTTTCTAGTTTGAATATGCTTAAGAGGTATATGATTCATCTAGGTTGCCAGGGATGAGAACCTCATGGAGCAAATTGGGAAGGATATTTATTTTGATCTTGTGGATCATGACAAAGTTAGAAGTTTTCGTATTCAGAAGCAGACCCCCTTTAACCTTTTTAAGGTACAATTCAGAAGGTGCTTGTTGCACCTGATTTCAAACCTTTTTTTTTTTCTTATATCAATAAGAAAAAAACTTTCTTCTCCCGCTGGTATCCAACTATCCATATTGTCTGCTAAATACGTTATGGCTTTAATGGTTGCTTATGTCCTCATTTGTTCTGCAAGATATTAGTTAGTGTATTGAAACTCGAAAGGCTAGAGTTATTGCCTTACTTGTCGATAGTTCTCCTTTTTTCTTAAAGAAAATAAGTTATTTTCCCCCCCTTTATAGGTTGGATATAAGGTAGAAGCAGAGGACAGAACTCTAAATGCTTTCAAGTCCTCTTACATTGTCTCATAACAGTTAACTGACCTGTTTGTGTCATTATATTTTCATTTGTATGGTTATGGTTTAGTAACTGTAACCATTCTACACAAGCAGAAGTACACACACAAAGAGGAATATATATTATATATATATATATAGGAAACCTCACAAGACGGATCCCCATTTTTCTAAAAAAATGGGGACACGCTCCCCACCGTTGGATTTGACTTTAATGAAATCCTGTGGTTGAAATTGTGTGGCCTGTGTTTTAATCTCAACACACAATTTCATTAAAACCAATCTAACGGTGGGGAGC
>JADOBS010301094.1:0-11552 GCA_015708375.1 Cydonia oblonga
ATGTAGTAATTAATGAAAGAAGTTTAAACACATCATAATCATTTATATATAATGAATTAGTACAATATTTTACACTTTATACATTGCATGGTAAGATACATGAATGACTTAGCAAGGTCTAAAATATTGATGATATCGGAAATATCGGTAATCCAAAACAAGGAAATTTCAATAAAAATATCGAAATATTATGAATATTTTACACCTTGCATATAAGTGATCAGGTCTCCAATTTCATTCTCCTTGCCGATTCATTTCTGTTCTATATGTTAAAAAACGAAAATATTTGATTTCATAGTCAATATTTTATTGTTTTAAGTCGTTGCTAGTACTTGGTATTTGCACGCTAAAAACAGTCATAAAAAGTGTCTGTCAACTTTCTGAAGGCAGAAGACTGGTTGGAGTTTTGGGGGATGTCGCCATTTTGTCAACATGTATATCCAATGCCTTTATAAATATCAAAGTTCACCAATCAACTAATTCAGATCCTTGATATTTGATCAAGCGATTACAAATAAGAAATCTTTTTAAAAGTTATAATAATTTTGATCGTTCGATTAAATTTCAAGAATCCAAATTAATTAATTAGTGTATTTTGGTGGGAGAGATCCAAAAAATATCTCTTCCCCTATAAGTAATGACTATTAAATTACAAGAAAAGTGTTTAAAGTTATTAACTTAATATGCTGACATCATTTAATAAATAAATAAATAAATTATGATGACGCGGATTTACTGTTGACTGGATGCATATTTTCACCATCCCTGGGTCTGGAACACGGTAGCTAAAATTAAAGAAGTTTTAGGGTCCATTTACACCTATATTTGGAATTTTAGTTTTAACCGACGATATTATCTACATTAAGGAAAGGAAAGTGAACTTAGTCTCATAATAAGTTAGCAATAATGTGGTTTGAATTCGCTTTTAACGAGAATCAAACCTAAAACTTCTCACTTACAAGTGAAGAGGAAGAACATTAAACCGTAATACTAAGTCGCAATAGATTTTGATTTTAACAAAGAGTTTATATTGGTTGAACAAATCATGAAAACAATACAATATATTTTAGAAAATTATAATTTGATATGTGATATGCAAAGACTATAAGTTCAATGAATCAATTCAAATCCTTGTGTTTCTTCATTTTATTCTCATACAACCACAACCTTTACGTATTGTTTATATTATATTGAATCACCCTAATTGTGCATGTGGTCTAATATTTAGGGGCTTTTAGATCTAGGTCGAAAAATATAGGTTATTTTTTGGAGTGAGTCCAATTATTTAATTACATATTTCTATATTAATTCTGTATTTTTAGATGAAAAAAATATTTTTATTCTTTTAACCTTTGTGATAAAGGTAGATTATAAAAAGAAAAAAATATGTAATACAATTAATCTATGTTATAGGTAGACCATGAACAAAAAACTTATGGTTTAAGCAAATAAAAAATTAAATATATATTATATCTTTAAGCGAGATATGAAACCTAAATAAAAAATACAAAAACATAATATACCTACAAGACATGTTAATCAATGATATGGGTTCATAATAAAAAAGAATCTTTCATATTGATAGATAAATACAATTAATGTGTTTCAAAGGTTCTCTAGGGTTTGCCTAGGAGAGCGCCACCAAAAATTGACTTTCGTAAAATTCTCTGGGCTGCTACCAATTCTGTTGATGGTGCATCATTCAACATCCTGATTCCCTTGTTGCACAGATTTTTAGGGCAAGGTATTTCCCTTAGGGTGACTATTTGCAAGCTGCAATTAAGTCAAATGCCTCTTATATTTGGAGAAGTTTAGCGGAAGCGAGAAGTGTCATCCAATTAGGAGCAAGGTGGAGTGTGGGTGATGGAATGAATATTAATGTATGGGGAGATAATTGGCTGCCACGCAAAACTTTTTTCAAGGTTCTTAGCCTAATCCCAATCGGTTTGGATAGATATTTCAAGGTGAATAACCTAATGATGGAAGATGGTGCTTCTTGGAATGAGACGACACTCGAGGCTCTATTTTGGGAGGATCAGGCCAGGTTAATTCGAAATATTCCTTTGAGTTTGTTGAAACCGCCCGATTCTATTTTGTGGAATGCAGAGAAAAATGGAAAGTTCACTACGAAGAGTGCGTACCATATTGCCGAACAAATGGGGTAGGGAATGACCCTGGTCCGGAACATCAGCGACAGCTAACAACGTTAATTTTTTTTTTGGAAAGCTCTTTGGAGAGCGTGTGAACGGAGAAGGTGAAACTTTGTGTTTGGATGAGTTGTTTGAATTGATGGAAATTGGGCAATTCACATGATCGAAAACGGATGTCGTTTAGACTATCGATCACAATATGGTGTGAATGATATGAACAAAGAGTGAGAATGGAATTGAAAATAAAAATGATAGAAAGGAATTTGACAAATATATAGAGATAGAAATAACCTTTTTGGAGGAGTTGTATTCTTCAGAAAAAATTATAAGTTGAAATATAATTGTTCATATCCTTTTAGAATTAATTAATTAAATAAATAAATAATTATATTATTTCCTTTATTAATTAATTAACTTATTTCATTACAATCATATGTATATTAGTACACCATTGTTATGGTGTACCTTCACATATGATTACACATATTGTGAAAACCATGTTATCATAATCATATTCCAACATATCCCACTTGATTATGATGACATAAATGGTTTCCTATTTTGATTTGTTTCTTAAGAGTATTACTCATAAACAAATTGAATGTAACATTAGATATGTGGCTTCTTTGCCTGATGCGCACCATTCCACTTTATCTGATATCATTTTACTTTTTAGTAAAATGACATCTTACCCAAGTAACTAGGAAAAATAATCTGTACCCGATTACAAATGACGACTTAGTCCTGCACTATACGCTACAATGTTATATAAATAATTTCTTGAAACTTATAACGGATTTTACTTTCAAGACAATTTATTATAACCTAGTTACCTCGTTAGTGCCCTCTATCTTTAACCAACCAAGTACTAAAGAGCCAAATAGAGTCGCATCTACTTGTCCATGTTTCAGGCGTCCCTGAAACCATACAATGATGCTCGCTGCACGTCTCAACTACAACACATCTACATGTTTTGCAAACCCATTGTAGTCACATGCTGTCTGAATTTTTCCAGACACAATCCCTTGGTCATTGGATCGGCCACCATCTCTTCGGAAGGTATGCAATCAACCTTTACTACTCCCCTCTCCACTAGATCTTGTATATAGTGATATTTAATATCAATGTGTTTTCCTTTGGAACTATTTGCTCCACTCTTTATCAGAAAGATGGCGGACTTATTATCACAAAACATATTGACGGGCTCCTTAGATATACCTATATTTAAATTATCGATAAATCATTTAGCCCATACTACACTACTTACCACTATGCTACAAGACATATTCGGCTTCCATGGTAGACTTTGCAACATAGCCTTGTTTCTTACTTAACCAAGAAACAGACGTTCCACCAAACAAGATAATGTTACCACTTGTTGATTTTTTGTCATCCAAGTCGCCTACGAAATCTGCATTGCAATAACAAACTAAATCCAAATCATTTAATTCGAAACAAAGTTTCATACTTTGGGTGCCTTTTAGATATCTAATAATTCTCTTTATTGCCATCCAATGTTGCTTTCCGGGGTTGGATTGATATCTACTTACCAATCCAACTACATGACATATGTCAGGTCTTGTGTTGGTCATAGCATACATCAAACTTCCAACTGCTTGGGCATACAAAACATTTTGCATATCAATGTTGTCTTGCTTTTGTACTGGACACATAAAGCATCATTCCTTTACAACACAGGTGTACTAACTGGCTTGCAATCTTGCATATTTTATCCAGATAATTTTGTTGATCCAAACAGAACATTTTGGCATCTCTATCCCTAGTAATTTTAATTTCTAGAACATAAGATGCTTTTCCCATATCTTTCATTCCAAATTTGGATCCCGTATGACTTAGTATTTTCAATCATATCTATAAAGTTACCTGCAAGTAAGATGTCATCTACATATCGTGACAATATACAAAAATTATTTGGGTACTTCCAAGAGTAAACATAATGATCCAATGGATTTATTTTATAGCCCATTTCCATAATGGCTTAGTGGAACTTTAAATACCATTGTCTTGATGATTGTTTAAGGCCGTAGAACGACTTTCTTAATTTATAGACCTTGTTTTCTGTCCTTTGACATGATATCCTTTGGGTTGAATCATATTCTGTCTTCCTTCAAATCTCCATTTAAGAATGCTGTTTTGACATCTAATGATGAAGTTCTAAAACCATTCTAGCAACAATTGCCATAAGAATACGAATGGATTTAAACTTTGCAACTGGAGAGTAAGTGTCTACAAATTCTATACCGGCTTTCTGAGTATAACCCTTAGCTACAAGTCGAGCCTTCAACTTATCTAAGGTACCATCTGATTTGTACTTCTTACGAAGTACCCACTTACAATCGATGGGCTTTCTTCCATCAGGTTGATCAACCAATTCCCAAACTTCATTTTTCTTTATGGAGTCTAGTTCTTCATTCCTTGCTTGTTGTCATTGCTTAGACTCAAAACTATCCATTGATTCTTTATAATTCCTTGGGTCTGGATCTCCCACTGAATGATCCACCTCCTTAAGATTGAAAACAAAGTGATCTTTCAATCATCTGGATGGTTCCTTTTTCTTTTACTCCCACTCATTTGATCATTTCTCCCACTATTTATATCTTCCATGACAATATCATGATTATCATCCGTGTGTGTATGTCATGATCGACATTGTTATGATCACTCATGTTTACGTCTCCCACTTGATCATTGCCAATGTCATGATCATAAGACAAATCTAAATCAAGATGGAAATCTTGATCATCTGTAAGAAGATTTCCTTCTCCCAAAGATTCCAACTCTTGTATTGGATTAACCAATTCAATAGTTTCAATAAAAGTAGCATCTCTACTTTCGATCAATCATTTCTTAGGATGATAAAACCCATATCTGACACTATTATCAGGATATCCTATGAATTTACATTCCAAAGTTTTTGCTTATCATTTATCTCTTAATGGCTTTGAAATGAGGATATGCGTTTTACAACCCCAAACTTTTAAGTTTGATAAATTGGGTTTTCACTCATGCCATAATTCATATGAAGTTAGTGGCTTCGCCTTTGTATGAACTCTATTCAACATATATGCTGCAGTAGACAAAGCTTCACCCAAAAAATGTAGAGGTAAGTTAGCATAAGACATCATAGATCGCATCATATTCGTTAGAGTTCAATTTATTCTTTCTGCGATTCTATTTTGTTGTGATGTGTAAGGTATAGTATAAGCCTTATACCATTCTCTTTCCAGAAATCATCAAAGGCTTCAAATCCTCCACCTCTATCACTATTAAGGGTCTTTATGGATCTTCCCAATTGGTTCTCTACTTCTGCCTTGAACTCTTTAAATTTGTTTAAGACTTCATTTTTATGCTGCAAGAAGTAGACATATCCATAACCGAAATAATCATCGATGAAGGTCACAAAAAATTTCATTCCTCTATGGGTTTTAGTTCTCATTGGTCCACATAAATCTGTATGCACTATCTTAAGAAAATTTGTAGAAGTCCAATGCCGAGAACTAGTCATTTTTCCTTTAATACATGATTCACATGTATCAAAATCATGTGCATTTACTTGAGGCAGCATTCCATTTTTACTCATGTGTACCATTTTATTTTTATTTATGTGACCTAAACGTAAATGCCATAAATATGACAAATTTTAAGCCTAAATACTTTTATTAATACAAACTGAGTATATATCATCGACTCTTATTCCCCTTACATAAATTTAACCCGTTTTCCCAATAGTGGCATTACCATTCATGAACTTTGTCTCAAAACCTTTCTTTTCTAGGACAGAAACAGAGACAAGATTCCTTCTAATATTTGGTACAAGCAGAACATTTTGAAGCACAATGGTAGATTTATTATTTTTGATCTTGCAATCTCCTTCACCCAAAACATCGACACAAGTATTCTTGCCCATGTAGAGACGATGTTCTCCTAGTGCTTTCTCCTTGAAGTTGATGAAGCAACTTTTGTCCTTACATATGTGACGAGTTGCTTCTGAGTCTATCCACCATTGTCCTTGATCTTCAGCAATGAGTGCTTCGGAGACAGTGAAAATCAATTCTTTAGGATTTTTGTTATTCTTGCGTCATTTTGGGCACTTGTACCTATAGTGACTAGTCTCTCCATAGTTGTAATATGCACTCTCCTTTCCTTTGAACTTGTTGTGCTTTGCGGTGTCCAAACTTTTTGAAGTTCAAGTGCTTGTTACTACTATGTGGCTTGTGCATGTGTTGCTTATTTTTATGAGAATCTTCCGCTATGAGGTGGTTGGCTCTACCTTGTCCAATTTCATTTTTCCTATAATTTTTACGAACTTCTTCAATAGCCAACATTCTGGGCAATGTATCCATCGTTAATTCCACTTGACCATATGATGTAGGGCGTAGTGGATAGAAACGAAATAAAATGAAAAATAGGATTGATATGTAGGGTCCACTATCACCTAGTACGAGGAAAGACCTGAAAATCCTATAAACTTTGGTTCTAGTACTAGCCTGCAATGTAGACACTAGAAAGAACAAAGATGCAGACTCTTAAACGAGAGAAAGGCACATAAAAGCGAGCTTACAACTCAAATATCAATATGATAATTCAAACAACCTCTCCCCTTCTTCTTTACAAATACAAGTATTTATAGGCTTACAACTTAAAGTGAAAAATGTGAAAACACATAAAAAAATAAAGGCTTACAATATAACTCCTAAAAAAACTAAATGATTTCATAAAATGTCATTAACCTAGGAATTCCATAAGCCACAAATATAAGGCTAGATACATGCATTATAACTCTAAAAATGCATGTATTATAAAACTTAAATCCTGCCAATAATTTTATGTAATAACGTCTTTAGTCCTTGGCCTGCACCACCATAAGTCATGAAAGTAACTACATTTTCCCAAGAATTTGGGAGGCTACCAAGAAGAACACTAACTTGCATTTTATCGGAAAGTGGATGACTATCATTGGCTAAGTCTTTTGCCATTACCTCCATTTTAGTATTATGATCGACCATAGAATCAGTTTCCTCCATTTTTGTCCCATTGTATTTCTTAAGCAATAACTGAATGTATGTTTGAGATTTAGGGCCATACTTCTTTTCAAGTACATCCATGATTTCTTTGGCTGAATCATATTCTTCATAGAGAGGTATTAATTTATCTTCCATGTAATTTAGAATTGTGGCCTTAGCCAACTCATTATCTTCCACCCATTTTTTATAAACTCGGGAGGGCCAAGGGGCCTCTCGTCCTTGATAGTGTATAAAATTTTGTCATCGGTTAAAAGATAAGTGATCATTCTCTTCCATATTTGATAATTAACATTGTTCAACCTCTCTATTTTAAAAACTTCGGATTTGGAAGATCTACTTGCCATAGCACACAGAATTACAAAATACTTAATACAAACTTAAATACAAATACAAATACTACAAATAAAAATACTATTAGTGTACTTTTAACTATTACAAGCCACAAATATTAAATGTTCTTAATAAATGAAAGATTAAAAAAAAAAAAAAAGATAGAGACTTATTCATTTTTAGTAGCAAATACAACACACACTCACAAAGGCTTTGTCCAATTAGTGAAAGATGAGTACTTGTTTAGTCGATCACGTCGATAGAAGGCTCATGGATTTCTTGCTTGTCTACTTGGCCAAGCGTGATCAATTCTTCTTCTATTTTCGTGCACAAAAGCAGTATCTTCTCGTCTACTAGATTCTCTTTCAATTCTTTGTGGCCTTGGTCCCTGTAAATTTCTTGATGTTGAAGTTTCTTTGTGTACCAAATCACGATATATAAAACTTTTACGATTATTATATTGATCCAAATAATTGAGCACTCTTAACTCTTGGATTCCTGAAATTCGTTTGATCAGAACACCCAAACGAGTAGGAAAGGGTTCCAATTGCAGCTGTCCCAAATTTTGCCCAGAGGAAGAGCCCACCTCAAAGAATTTGTTGACTTGACTTTGTGATGGACACCAATCTCTATTATTGCACTTTGATCTTTCACATGCACTATCAGAGTGCTCAGAACAAAAAAATCTCGTATATTTTATTTGTTTCCCATGTCTAGCCTCACCAAAAACAAATGCTTCCTTTTATTTTCAAAACAATTCCCTTCTTCTTCTTCTTATTCTTCTTTATTTTCGAAGCACTTCCTTTGGGAAAAAACAGGTTCTTCTCTCTGCTATCTATGGAAAAACTTCATTTTGCAGCCCCGCAGATAATCTTGAATGGCAGAGAGAATTCTTCTTGGAGGATAACAATGTTGTCGGCGTGGTTTATTATCACGAGAGCACAAGACCGCGGTTGGAGGACGTGACCACGGTAGGAGAACACGACCACGCTGCTGAGTGTTATGAGTCAGTGGGATGCTGCGGCGAGTTCACAGCGGAATGCGAGACCACAGCGGAGGCAGAGGGCGTGAATGGCTTATTTTTGGAGTCGAAAGTCGCGAGTTCAAATTAGGATTTGCAATAATTTGAGAGCAACTTCGAATCAGACTTAATGGTGCAGGTAAATCCCTTGGGCTTGGTGACCAAAGTGGAGGAAATCGATCAGCACTTGTACTTTCAATTTTTTGTGCTGATTTGGTTTTTGCAACCAGCAATGCCGACTGCAATGGGTTTTCTAAGGTTCTAATAAGACTAAATAAAACCTCTGGATGTAATTCGTTCAAATTTTGATAATGGTAATTATATTCGGAGATTGAACTTAGTGAATTTGAATGCTGAAATGGTTCAATGGAAGATTGAGTTTTGTTCTCTGCCGAATGAAAAGGTGTGAGGGGAAATAGTTTGAATAGTTAGGTCAATTCAAGCCTGGGTTCAAACGGGTTGTAGGATGGGATTTCAAACAGGCTATAATGTTTGAATGATTGGGTATCTTTGTGGGTTTTGGGTTCTGGAAGATAATTCTCAAATGCCGATTCTGAATTTTATATCAAAATCGGTTGAATATTTTCCTTATCCGTCAACGTCCTCTTCCCTAATTTCTTCTCAAGTTGAAACTTAGTAGGAACATTGTTCGATTAGTTACTTGACAAAGAGGAAGTCTCAAATGTAGTTCGAGACATCCTCTGATGAAAACTAGGCAAATTGTTTTGATTCATGAAAACCTGGCTCTGATACCAATGATGGAAATTGGGTAGTTCACAGGATCGGAAATGAATGTCGTTTAGACTATCGATAACAATATGGTGTGAAGGATATGAACAGAGTGAAAATGGAATTGAAAATAAAAATGATAGAAAGGGATTTGACAAATATAGAGATGGAAATAATCTTTCTGGAGGAGTTGTATTCTTCAAGAGATGTTATAACTTTTCACGTTGAAATACAATTGTTCATATCCTTTTAGAATTGATTAATTAATTAAATAAATAATTGTATTATTTTCTTTATTAATTAATTAACTTATTTCACTAAAATCATATGTACATTAGTACACCAATGTTATGGTGTACCTTCACATATGATTACACATATTGTCAAAACCATGTTATCACAATCATATTCCAACATGAATGCCTTACTTTTGAAAGCAAGTCTACGACAACGAAAGGTTATTACCGAAGCATCCTGTGCTTTTTGTAATGACGGCATAGAAACGATTAAACATGCATTACAGGATTGTCCACGCTCGGGATGCATTTGGTTCTGTAGTCCGTTGGGTTTCCGCGTGCATAAGGTAAGGAACTTGGGATGGATGGATTGGTTGGTGAGGCTATCTTCTTCTTTGGCACGGGATAGCTTCGATGTTCTCTTAGTGTTGATATGGAGTATTTGAAAGGGAAGATATGAATTTATTTGGTAGGGTATAAAGGAAAATCCTCAACATATGCACTGCAAAACCATATCTTGGCTTCAGGAGTTTAAATGATGGCATAAGAAAAAAATTTCCTACAACATATCCAAAGGCACGTTGAGGTGGAAAAGCCCAATGCAGGGATGGATAAAGTGTAACTTCGATAGAGCTTGGGACGAGCAGCGTGAAGTAGGTGTGGGTGTAGTGTTGAGGAATGATGCTGGTCAATTCATGGCTGCCATGGTTAGGCGAGTTGAAGGAACATCATCGCCTTTGCAAGCAAAACTGGAAGCTGGTCGTGATGTAGTTTTGTTGGCTCGAGAAATTGGTGCTGCTGAGGTGGAATTTGAAGGAGATGCCACGATGGTTCTCTCGGCCATTAACATGCTTGCTGATGATCACATCCTCAATAGGGCATATAATTAATGACACAAAGACATTTTCTCCGTTTAATCCCCCAAACAAGAGTTTTCCATACCAGAAGAGAGGCCAATAAAGTGGCTCATCGATTGGCACGGTTGGGACTTTCAAGTGAGCAACGAAGAGTGTGGTTTGAAGAACCCCTTGATATCATTATAGATCTCCTTATGGAGAATATTTTATCTTTGTAACTAAGGTGTGGGGCGTTTTGTAGTTGCTGATACAAATCTGTTATATTTATCGTTCCGTGACAGTTTTGTATGGTGGCGTGTGAAGTTTTCACACATGTGGTAGCTATTTAGGGGTTTTATTATTGTTGCCTTGCTTGAGCAAATTCACCTCTAGATCATTGAGTATTGTACCCAATTGGCACCTATAAACTGTTTGAGATGATGAATGAAATACCAATCTATCATTGCTTGTAAAAAAAAAGAAAAAAGGTGTGATACGCTATTTTTCCCTTCGACCGAGTTGAAATCCTCGGTAAGATTTCCATCGAGACCCTTTATTTTGCACTATATCACTGTACGACTTTCAAATTCCTTTATAAATGAATATCGTACTTTGAACTAATTTTTTTTTATAAAAGGAGTTTAAAGTAGAAAGAAGAAAAACACGAACAACAAAAAAGAAAGAGATAAGAAGAAATAATTAAAGAGATAATTATGAAGAAATTAATTTTTACAGTAATATTATCAATAAATAATTTTAAATAATAAAATAATTCTACACTTAAGAGATCAGACTTATTTTAATAAATTGGACTATTCTCAATATTGATTAAAAAAATTAGATTTATATAAAAGTTTCCTTAGATAAAGTGTTAGATTTCCACTCATCTGTTTCAAGTTTGAAACTCTCACATCTCCACATTATTGTAATAGTTTCGAACATTCACCTCTTTTTTTAATATTAATAATTTAAAAAAAATAAAAATCAACCTAGCTATGAGTAGACATGGCAATTTCTTACACGATCCGTTAACACGACATGTGTCACAGCCCGTTCCAAATCTTGAAACCTCGAGGACGTGAAAAGACCTTTCTACCCTTGAATTACCCCTAAGATATGTAAATTCTATAATTGAATTTTGAAATTTAATCACTAATGCTATAAGTTTTATTAATTCAAAGTTTAATGATCAAATTGTGTGGTTA